>JAYDZE010550827.1:0-13544 GCA_034509125.1 Monilaria moniliformis | reverse complement strand
CACTTGTGTTTGCTCGGTAGTATCGGGATCTGTGTTCGGTGGGTGGTCGGTAATTTACCGACGAGCTCTACACCGAGCACCGTCGGCGCTCGGTAGGTGCTCGGTATGTGTGTGCTACCGAGCAGTAAGGCATAGATAGCGAGCACTCTGGTGCTCGCTAAACCCCGCTTTTTTTGTAGTGAGTGTTTAAAGAAAAAAAGAAACATTGCCTATTCACCCAAAAAGTGGATACTTATTATATATTGTCCTTTCTTAATAAAATGGGTATTATCCATCCATCATTAGCTATATATCTCAATATAGCACTGATTAATTCTAGCCCAAAGTATTAACTCTGATCAATTAATATCTAAATTATTGAAACTATGCAATATATCCTCAGAAAAAAAAAATTATGGTACTCGAAAACTAGGTAGAATAGTCCTGAATTTAGCATTGAAGAAATACGTGTGTCAAAATGAAAAGTTTTCATGTTTGTGTAAACTCAAATTATTTTTTTTCAAAAGAAAATCGGCCTCAAGACGTCATTTTGTGACTTTAAAAATACAATGCATTCTTAAACAAGTAATCACATTCTCTCAAAATAAAATTACATTCACATGCCAAGCCACGTTTAGTTCAATTGGTCATACTCAGTTTGCAGGTATCAAAAAATGCATCTAGCAATACATTTGCCTAGTTTCCTCTAGTTTGGATATCTATTGATTGGTCAAAACTGCTAGTCATAATTGGAAAAAGAAAAAAAAAAGAAAAAGTTTAGAATATACTTGAGTTTAGCCTAAAAACTATTGTATAGCACAAGGGATTGATTTTTTTGTTATGTAACAAGGAGAAGATTAATAGAATTCAAAGTATAAGGTGAATATTACAATTTGCATTATTATTTCCAAAACTGGTTATAAAATTCTGAGTTTGATCCAATGAAAAATGAATCGAACTCAAATTATATATATGAAATAGCATGTTGGAGTGGGATATAGATAAGGTGAAAAGAGCTTAGGATACTGATTTGTGGAATCTTGCTTGGGTTTACACAAAGCTTGCATACATGTAAAGAAACATGCATGCTTCCTCTACTTTCACATTCCTTCTTTAAAGGGAGAGGGGTTACCCCCAAAATATTCTGGTTAGACCTAATTTATATATATATATATAAGAAGGAAGGAGCCATGTCATGTCACGTGTTTCTACAAAGTTTAATGGTTGAGCACTTGAGCTAATCTAATCAAGAACTATAACGTGCAAACTTCTTTTTCCACCCTAGATAACATGAGATTATAAAAATTGGAGACCGTTACATTTGATTTAAAAAAATTACGTTTTTTATTTTCTTATAATAAATTTACAAGCAAATATCACGCACTCTAAAATGATGAGACTACCTTGTGAGATTTTAAAATTCAAATTTGTTATATCTACATACTAAGATGTTAGAATTAGAATATATATTCACTTGAAAGATAGTACAAGCGGATCATATCATGATTTGTCTCTCATTAATTAGGATTTCTAGTAACGGACACATGAGAGAGAGGGAGACTTAGTTTAAGAATTTGTTTTCTTTAAACAAATTCATGTGTTTTATCTTTCAAAAAAAAACAAAAAGAAAAACAAACTGATGTGTGTGTACTTATTAAGAGTAGTTTAGAATATATTTACTTGAAAAGATGCTGCAAGCCGATCCGATCATGCTTTGTCTCCCACTAATTAGCATTTCTACTCACGGACACACTACATATTTACATTAATAAAAAAAAAAGGGATAATTGTCATTTAAATCATAATTTTTCGTTAATTTATGATCAATCCCATAATTTTTGAAACTAGAACATAAAATCATAACTTTTGACATTTTCTCAATTATCCCACAGATCAAAATTTCATTGAAATTAGTGGTGACGTGTCAGCCGGAATTCAACGAAAAGTTATGATTTAAATGACAATTATATCAACGACATCATTTTGAAGAACGGATGTTTTGTCCACGTCAGAAATTTCGGCTGACACGTCACCACCAATTTCACTGGAATTTTGATATATGAGATAATTGAGAAAATGTCAAAGTTATGATTTTATGTTCCAGTTTTAAAAGTTATGGGATAGACTAGCAGTCAACAAAAATTTATGATTTACATGGCAATTATCCTATAAAAAAATAATATTGAAATTTATAGTCTAAAATCCTTGATTAATCATCGAAGCATGTATAAAAATATAGATTGCAGGGATCTTACAATTATGTCAAACGTTTTGGAGGGTATTTGCAAAAATAAAAATAAAATAAGAAAAATAAAATAACAAAGTGAGGGATATAGAAGACAGCGATAGTACAAGCTGTTCTTGTATGAATTTTGGTATAAATAGATGACATAAGAATTGCTATATATAATTCCAAAAGGTCACAGCTAATATATCCCCAAGAAAACATCATCTTTTAACCGCCTTTTGATCATCTTGCGCCAACGGTAAAAGATTCCCCGCCCCTGTTGAAAGTGAAGTCAATTCACTTTTTACTGGACTCAGTCAAACGTATTATTACACACACACACACCAAAAGAAAAACCTTTAGTTTTTTGTTCTTTGTTTTGTAAAATTCATCTTGTCTGTTTATGGATGTATATCTTGTCTGTTTACACACACACACACACACACACAAATTGACAGTCACGGATCAAAGCATCTCCATGGAAGAGGAAGAAGAGATATATAAGCAATTTCTTCCTAAATATAAATTACTTTAATTTAACTTTATACATGAATAATTTTTACATGCTAGTAATGAAAGCGAGTCACAATGGAATGGGTTTAGAGACTAATAAGGACGTGCCATACCCAACTAAGACAAAATTAAAACATAGTCAATTTGATCTAATTTTTCAAAATTAATCAAATTTCAATTGGAATCGATTTGTAAATGTTCTATAACTGCAATGTCGAGTTTTCAAAATTTTCCTTTAAAATAAACTCTTCATTTAGGTCCAATTTCATTTGAAACACTAGTCTCTTTTTATTTTGGTTTATGTATCAAATCTATTTCGATTTTCAATGAATTTATCAATTATATACCAGTGTTTAGATTTTATTAATTGTATTCCCACCTTTAACATTTATATTAATTTTATTCAAATATTTTTAATTTATCAATTATATCTCAATCTTTCCCACATGTATTAATTTTACGATTGTAATTTCACTCCAATATTAAAGAGTCATAACATGACATTCCAGAAAATAACCTTTTATTTTTTCCCGAAAAATAAATTATATACATGAATTCATATTTAACTTTAATTTTTATTTTTTTAGAAATAATTTTCACAAAAATTAATAAAATTAGTACAAGTTGGAAAGATGCGAATAAATTGATAAACAAAACGCAGAGAAAATTACTTAATTTGGGAGAGGGGCAAAATCTTGCGATGTCACTCACAGTCAGAAGTTTCTAATCACTATAGGAATCAATGCTCAGTTTCCACGTTCAAGTTGGGATGTCACGGGACAATGATCCTGCAATTTTCCATCTCAACAATTACCTAATCTCGAGTTATTTCTTCTCAAATCATAATTTCTCTTCATTTTTGTTCAATCATATTTCCCTACGAGCAAGTAGTAATGATGATGCCCAAGTTCTCAATATTTTTTGTTGAATTGTATAAGTTGTTGGTCGATTTTCTCAAGCATCCTATGGAATGGTAATGTGAGATTACTTAGGAGGATCCATACACTATCCTATAGGGCATGCTCCAATCTGTATATAAAATATTAACTTAAGACATCAATTGTCAATATAGAAAATTATTATTAAGCTAAATCCGAAACTAGTACGAAATAGTGTCAGACAACAATAAAAAGGGTGGTCCTAGAAACAGCAGAAGAAGATGACAATTAATTTACCTTCAGCAGTAGAAAGAAACACAGACAACACCAGTCTCTGCATATCTTTGTAATTACAAGATTAAACTGAATGTAACATCACTAACCTTTCTGCTTTGCGCCACGGAATCTTCCCTGCATCGTTCAAATGTTATTGCATTCCGGAAAAGAAAAACGCGCATTTAATCACATATCAAGACAGACTTACAGGAAAAGACACCTGCAAACATATAGAATGGTCATTACCTCTGGTATTCTGATAAGCTGTCAATTAGAAATAAAAATCAAAAGCCATCTTCATTTTCGGGCTCAGTGGCATAGGTTCCACGTTAAAAGGTTATTGTAATAGCTGAATATGAAGAAGCCATCTAGACATGAGGGAGAATAACAAAGATGCTTCCACCTAAAGGTGACGACCCTGTATTGGACTAGATCGTATCACATTTACTTTCTTACTACATTTTAAGAAGCACTAGAAAGGCCGAATTGAATAATCCGAGTCTTGATACACATTAGAAACATCAAAGCCCTTTCCAGTCCTATATATGCAAATTACAGATGGATTATGACATTCAAGCCCACCTCCTTGAGGAGCAGATAAAGCCACTGGCTTAAGCCTCGTCAATCTGGTCCTGCAAACCCCACCAAAAGGAAGACAGAGATAGAGAACCAAGTTAATTGATTTGCTTTAGGTACCAGATATTGAACACACACACAAGAGAAACAGAGTAAGATGGGGGAGGGAGGGGTTCTCTACGAATTTATTCTACTTGTTTAGAATTTGCGAGTGCATAAAGTGTTAATAAAATCGGCTACGTTTCTAACAGCAAGAAAGCAAGCCAATAACAAAAAAGAGGTTCCATTCCTTGAATCCTTGTTATAGAAATTTTCTGAAAAAACAGGCAAGTTGTTTGACAAACAAGAACAGATGTCAACCTATTGGAAAAGCAAGAAAGAGACCATATTAACCTAAATTCTTTGCCAGTCCATGCACATCCTTACAACATAAAAATCAAAAGTTGGACCAAATTTTCACTGGCCACAAGCAAATTAACATTCTTTCAGGTTATATCTATCGATGAATCAAAATTCTATATCTATTAATGGAGAAGCTAGGAAATTTCAACTGCCTTTAAGAGTAATAACAAAAACAAACATGACAGAGAAACCCAAGTATTAATTGAGCATGAAAGATAGACATGTCAAAAGCCTTTTTGCCTTACACTTCTTTTATGTAATGGTAAGATTAGAGAATGCATTATCTAAAACATTAAGAGATAGTATTCATTTCCAAGGAAAAACATTGTTATCTGATTAATCAACTGACTGTATCATCAATTGCCAAATCGTTTAATACAACTTTTATTACCATTGCACAAGAAGATTTAAATGTCATAAAAGGCTGATCGAAGAGCAAAAAAGCATACTTCAAGGTCAACCCTTATAAGCAACTAAAAAGAGGATGCAAAGAGAAATGGATATGATTTAGTTAGACTAAAACCTCAAGTCGACCTTTTATTTACAAAATGTACCAATCGCGATGCCATGTCTCAAAACATTGGGCTGGCAGGAAAACATTAAACAACATTTGCCACAGTAGACAGAGAAATTAATTATCATTTAATAAAGTTCCAAATGGCAGCATATGACAAAAGAGGTCATGACATACAAAATTGATATAGATTTTGAAAGACAATAATTCCAGATTACATGGGAGTCTGATATAAATAACTTGGAATATTATAAAAGCACGAAAGTTCGACGAAGTGATTTAAAGAGCTGAGCTATACTAAAATCCTCTCTATGCCCATATTTTTAACCTCTGCCTACTTAAAAAAATGGCATTCTCACAAGTAACATAGTTGTTTCCTACCTGCATATCTGATGTCCAAAGAGTGAGATTGTCTCTCAGAAGTTGCATGATAAGAGTGCTATCCTTGTAGGACTCTTCACCCAAAGTGTCCAACTCAGCAATAGCTTCCTCAAAAGCCTACATAGCATGAATAAGTCACATAATTTCCAATCAAAAGATGATTTTCAAACAAGACCAAGAACTAAACGACAAGCTAAGCCAATTGATTTACAACCGACACTCTATTCCAGACCTATCAATGGTTAAATTCAGGACTAGAAAGGCAGTAACAGTTGTCAGTTTCAGGTAATAAAAATGATCAATGAAAAGGGTATTCATTCTTATCTCTAAATCATTATAAAATGAAAATTAACTGAAACTTCAGTCTGGCATATTTTCTGGTACCAATCTAAGTGATGTAATTTGTAAATGCATCGTGATAATTATATGATCTCTCTTCAAACTAGTAGGCAGGGATATGGAATTAGTTTTACTGCAGACAATGAAACACACAGATCGAGAAAATGTCCAAGGGAAGGAAATAACAATCTCTTCTTGTAGAAAGTAAACAAACAAGATTGCATCAAAGTTTCAGTCCACTAGATGTGAATTGAGATCCTATACTTGACTTGTCGCAACATAAGAAACACATAGAGAGAAATAAAACGTGCAAAGTTAGTCACAAAACGATATCTTGGTCAACTTACGAATTCCTTACTTGTAACAATCTTCTACTTCTTAGAGCGTAAAGAAAACCTGGGAAATTGTAAAGAACAATTCAACAAACCTGTTTGGCCATGCTGCAAGCCTTCTCTGATGAATTCAGAATTTCATAGTAAAAGACGGAGAAGTTCAGCGCCAAGCCCAACCGTATAGGATGTGTGGGAGCAAGATCAGCTAGTGCAATTTCCTATTTACATCGACCATCAACACAAGAGAAATTATCATATAGAAATATAGGGACCTTTCCACTTTAAACTTGAACTAAAACACCAATTTCACATTGAGAAATTAATCAAAACTCGCAAAAAACAAGGATTATTACAGAATCATGACAGCAAAATCAATAGGACTTAAATCTCACACCAATAGCCCTAAGCAAAGCAATCTGACGCGACGGAAGTAGCATACCTGAGCGGCTTTGTAAGCGAGCATAGTATTCTCAGCCGCCTCCTTCCGCTCATTGTCGACCTTAAACTCGGCGAGATACCGATGGTAATCTCCCTTCATCTTCAAATAGAAGATCTTGGACTCACTCGAGGCCGCCGAGGGGATCAGATTGTCGGAGAGAAGCTTGAGAATGCCGGCACAGACTTGGGAGAGCTCGGCCTCCACTTTAGATCTGTAGTCCTTGACGAGGGCCACGTGGTCGTCGTTCTTGCGACCCTCCTCTTTCTGCTCAATCGAGCTGACGATGCGCCAAGCGGCTCGGACGGATCCGATGACGTTCTTGTAGGCGACGGAGAGGAGGTTGCGCTCCTCCACGGAGAGCTCGGTGCCGGAGGCGCTCACGACGAGGTTGTCCATGAATTGAACCATCTCTTCATAGCGTTCGGCTTGCTCTGCTAGCTTCGCCATGTAGAGATACTGTTCTCTGGTCAAAGCCATCGGAAAACTAGAGAGAGAGGGAGAGAGCGAGAGAGAGAATGGAGCTTTTGGCTCTTTTGAGATTTGTGTGAATTTTGGGGCAAAAAGCAAAAGGGGATGCTGAAGATTTGAAGAGTGGAGATTCTCTTTTTAGACGCGACGTATATATAAAAGGAAAAGATCTTACTTCATATATTTCTAAAATTCGTTCATAAAACTTTCTCTAAATATTTATAGACACAATTTGTCGAAACTATTCGCCCACCTATATTTGGTTTCTATTTATGGCAAGTCTATTTACTTCAGTTTTATTTCAGCATATATCTTTAATGTGTCCTACTGTATCTCGACTTTTTAACATTTGTATAAAAATATTATTTAATGTCAATGATATACATTTTCCCTTTAAAAATGACGTACTCCTATTTTGTTCAGATTACTCCAAAAAAAACTCGAATGCTCGTTCAACGTCGTTCGCACCGACTCATGTTTTTGTGCAAAACATATTGTGCCTTATGCATATGGAGCAGTTGCTGGCAGTCTTGGGTTGTCGGCGATCTCAAATATTCAACGCCGAGTACATCTGACGCGATAGAATCGTCTCAAGCATTCCCGCTCCGTCGATTCGGCAACGTGTAGATACTCGTCGAATTTATCGGTAATTCCGTCGGTCGCGGGCTGTCGTATCGCCGATATAAATTTTGTAGTGTTGAAAGCTTTTGTCGTGCGATCCCATCCAGTCGTTGCTGGAAGAACTCCTCATGAGCCGTCAACGTGTCCGCTATGAGCATACGAAATCGGGGATGAAATACACCCATCCACTTCACGGATTTTCGGAGAAATAATCCTTCACGAGATGTGTGACGGTGGCTTCTCGTTCCAGGTGCACGTACTTTCTCTTGGGGACTTGATTGGCCGCATCCGCATCCACATCCACCCTCCGCCAAATAACAACCAATGGTCGTCTAAGCCGTGCCAATCACCTTGAGAAGTTTGTTGCACTTATCAGACGAACTATATTCGTCGGATTCATTGAGAAAAACATCGTCCCCATCATCGGAGAAATTGCTAAAACAATATATATCCATATAAACGATATAAATTTGAAAGTGAAAATGATTAAAATATCGAGAGAAGTTGAAGAATAATTGGAAGCGAAAAAAAAAAAACAAAAAAAAATCCACAACCGAACGAAAATAAAAAAGAAGGCAAAGCTGGGTTTCAAAAAACACCCATTTTCACTAGCCAGACTTTACTTTTGTAATTAAATATATACATATAGCAAACAAAAAAAATATATAAATCTGGCCATAGAGGGCGCGCGTGGGCTGAACGCTAGCCAAGCGACGCCCGTCCCGTTCATGCCCCGCAGCCCGTCTCGTCCCTTTGGGATGCGACTCAGAGCTTGTGTTGCACGTACTCTTTGGGGTTGGTGAATATAGTTTAATGGGAAGCGCACGCAACGATTACATGGTTTTATGGAAACAATCAAATAGCTAAATGCATCTCACTGACGCAATGATAATCTTTCGCGGAAAAGAGTCAGGAAAACTGATTGCAAATTTTGAGGTTTCATTTTTAGTTGTCATCTGTTTTGAGGATAAAGTGGTGAAGGCTCTTGACGCCATTGGAGCATTTCAAGAGCTCCCCATGGTGATGCCATCTATTGATACTTTATATTCAGCATTGAAGAAGACAAAGAGGGTGTCACCTACAAAGGGTAATTCAAGGTTCTCTCTTTTTACAGCAAGTAGTATTGAAATGGCTAGTTTAAAGTTAGAATGTAATATAATCTTTCCATAGTCATTGGCAATCTTGCAAAGCGTGAAAGAAGTAAAGGTGCGAAACAACTTGATGCATTGATGAAGGTAATTACTTTATCGTATAGTAAAATGTTGACCTTCTCATGTATAGAAAAAACTTAGTTTAATATTATGCCCGTTGTTTTTACCTTGAGGAGCTTGCAGTTCCACATGGAAGATCATTAGTTAACTCTTGGACATGGTAACTATGAAGAGGTAGGTTTGGGGCTTCTCCAGTTGATGGTTGAATTTATTAACTTAGCTAATTATTCCAGTTGTTATGGTAATATGACATGGAAAGATTAAACAAGGTAGTACAAAATTTCTTAAAGTTCTTTTAACATAGCAGGAACTACAGATTATTTAGAGTTAACTTTTATGCATTGCCTAAGCGCATAAGATATGCAACCTGAACAGTTCTCTCTCTCTCTCTCTCAAATCACTTAATGGTTGTCTTGGTCTTCCATTAGCTTTGAAATTTCATGTTTATTTCTTGACAAGCAGTGGTTTGCTGATGTTGTTTCTGAACTACATGGAAATGTTTTTCTCTGGAAACTTTCATTTGGAGACCCTTATACATGGTTGTGTGCTCCCCTCAGGCGGGTCTTGACCATTGCGGGCGCTGGGTGCTTCGACATTCGGCAGCTCTCGACCATGGACAGGGCATCCCTCGGCGGGTATCTGCCATCACGGACGCTGGTTGCGTGATCCTTCCTGCCCAAGCTTTTTAAACATTAATGTGCCATCTGCATCCTCTTACATTTGCTTATGTATCACAATGTGAGGTAATTGATTGTTGGTCATATCATGGGTTTTTGCATGATTGAAATTCATAATCTAGATTTTATTTGTATTAAAATATACTTTGGTCAAGTTTGGTGGCCAAGATAAAAGCAAGATAAGATTCAATATCATGGCCCAACAGTTGAGGTTGTGTGTTTGATAGCTGAGATAATATTTATCTCAAAACACCGTCGTCTGCACTGATGGGGGAAGATCTGCAATCGCACCATTTTGGTGAGATTATGCACTGTTTAGCAACGATACCCGATTCTGCCATCTCTCATTCTTCACCCTCTTTCACCTCCCTCGTCTCTGACCCACCGCCGCTGTCACGTTGCCGTCACCGTCGTCAAAATCTTTCTTTCTCTCTCGCGACAATGTTCTCATTTATTCTCTCTTTGGGCGTCTGACTTGGGATCGATTTGGGTTCTGAATTTTGGTGTTGATTTTGTTTTTCGTTTTGTGTTTGAACTTGAGATCTATCGGTGGAGGCTGTGATGACCGTGCATTTATTCGAAGATTGGCTTCAATTTGTTCAAATGAGAAGGTCGTTTGCTTTCGCGTGGCGGGGCAAACCCAGATGGCAAGGTTGCAACTGGGTTTGCAGCCATTGCAATGACTCATTCTCTAGATTTGATTTGCATTTGGTTTGAGCCGATCTTTATTTTGGTTCAATTTCGATTTCGCGTTTCGGTTCTTCATTTTGTGGCAGATTGTGTTTGTGTTTGAATTTGGATTTGGATTTGGATTTCAATTTTATGTTTGGATAATTTTGTTCTTCATTTTTGTGTTTGTAGTTTGTGCTTTGAGTTTGTGTCTCGATTTGGATTCCAACTTCGATTTTGTGTTTGGATAATTGTGGGATTGAGGTGCATGAACATAATGGATTAGACTAAGGTGTGGTGTGGGGTAGATTTTTATCCTGATTGCACATATGTTGTATTTTAGAATGTTGTCATAAAACATAGATATAATATGATTTATGTTTTGGGTTGAAGAATTGGAGCATGTTGATTGAGTTCAATTGTGTGTTTGTTTGTATTGGTAATCCCAAGATTGTCGTTGGGGTTGTGTCTGAATGGAAGCATTGGCAAGGCAAGTGAGAACATTCAAATATTTGTTGTGTCAAACCAAGAAGAACAGATCACAAAAATCGCTTGCTCGAAAGTATGGCTTCCGCAAGCGTATGAGCACCACCAGTGGGAGAACACTCATCAAGCATCGACGCTCTGAAGGTCGCTAGAAGCTCTGCACAAAACAAACCCCAGCAGCGGCAAACGAGCCTAATCTTATCACTAGTTTGTCTCTTGCTCTCAAATCCCTTTAGGTAATTCGACATTTAATTTTATGATGGATTTTCATGTATTCTCTGAGTTGTTCAGTGTGGGAAGGCAATTTGTAGATTCAATTCTAGTTGTCTATTTGTGACTCTGCTCTATTTGAAATGTATATTTTTTTCTTATCAAATACCTCAACAGCCAGCTTGATGGTAATTGTGTTTGGAGTTTGTGTTTGGAGTTTTTGTGTTTCTATGCATTTCTACCGGAATTTTTTGTTTCTTCTCAAAGGTGGGTTGCGATGGCGGCGACGCCGGAGGGTCAAATTCTGGGCATAGTTTTCGATCGTATTAAGAAATCATTACAATTAATTTAGTTCAATCAATTATCAATTTATTCAAATTAATCATTAGTTAAATATAAATAATCATTATACGATTAATTACTCATCTAAATAATTACACACTACTTAATATAATACATATTGGTAATAAAGACATTTTTGTCATTTCACGTTCTATCTATGAAACAATCTCGAAGACTATTTTATCTACCAAAAAACATCATAAAAACATAATCTTGATCACTATCTTAACTTCGGTCCGTATTTCTTATCTCGAGTTAACTATCTTGCTATATCTTATCCGGAATATCAAACGAACTCTTTATATGTACTACATTGTATTGTGTACATGGATGTTACTACATAACTTCATCTCTCTCTTTTTTTCTTGTAAATGACTAATTAATTTGAATTTGCATTTTCTGGAATTTTTTCGGTTTTAAATGTGCGTGAAACATTTGAATTCTTCCGAATTTGTTATCCTGCTTTGTTATCTAAAACAAATAATAAGTACGTAAGGTACCAAATTATTCCTACTAAATATTAAATAAAAAATGAAAGACGTGTTATACCGATTAGGAATTTAGTAAGGTTAATGAATTAAGGCATGCTTTAGATAACAATTAATTATTAAGAAGAGTACTCTATAATTTAGATAATCTGGCGAATAATGATCATATGATATATTATCAACACCAAATATCATAATATTGGAAATTCAGAATATAATAACGACGACCAAGTTGAACTAGTATTAAATTAAGCATTTAGATTGATAATTTGGCATTACGAATATTATTAATAAAATTGCATAAAAAACCTAAAATTAGACTATATTGGTGTTGAAGAAAGAAGAAAGACATGGTATGGTTTAGGCGTGCTTAACCTAAGCAGCAACAAAGAAGAGAGAGAGTTGGAGTTGGAGCCCACCCCCAAATCCCAATATCATTGAGCCCCACTACCTCCAGCCATCTCCAAATCTCCTCCGCCGCTACACCCCAACTGCTTTTCTCCCACCACTGTTCGATTTCAACCTCTTCTCCGTTGCACAACCCATTGTCCGTTTCTCCTCAATCACTCCCACTTCAGCTTTGGTAATTTTAGGTTTCGTTTTCTTTTTCACTTTTATTTTTTCTTTTCTTTTGTTTGTTTGTTATTTTTGGAGTTTTATAATTTTTAGAACCGTGGTTTTATCTTCAAGCCTGTCGGGTTTTAAGTTTTCGCTTTTGTTGTTGTTTACGTTACATTTATATGCTTTAGGAAAATAACGTTTATTTAAAAGATGAGTCTAAGACTTAGCTTGTCCAAAATACAGAAGATTATGACTCTCAGCTAAATCAAGAACTACAAGTTGGTTCATTGTTTGATAATCCGCTGAAACTGTTTAAGTTCTTGGAGGGTCTCAATATAAAGGTTTCTCCGCAGTCCCTCTATTTTTGTGCATTGCAGAACGACTTGATTTGAGAGATCTGAACTTATTGGCTTGACGTTATGTCAGATGAATGGTCGGATAGTCTACTAGGTTTCTTCGGTTTAGTTTAAGCGTATATTTACGGGTGCAATTAGCATAGTCTAGTGACTTTAGCTTTGATGCCGTGCTTTTGCTACCATACGGGCTAGTATTCTTATTCAAGTTTCTATTGTGTCAAATCTTTGAACATGGATTAAACAATGAGATGAGTTTTTATACGAGCTTTTGTTGACTTGGTTGCTATGATGAGTATATTCAGTTCAGATAGCTCTAAAATGCTTGGTGATGCATCGACTGGCATGTCGTTCCTGAGCGGTTACCTGAGCAACCTCATGACATTTCTATTTCTGGTGGTCATATCATGTGTTTCTGTTGGGTATCGGAATCAATAATAGTGCTATGGCACTTTGATATTTAGAGAAATATGATATTGAATATGACTTTTTTGATTGAATGAAGAAATGGAAGAGATTACATAAGTATTTATAGATACCTCTAAACATGAAGATACATGACTCTTCATGGAGATACATGACTTTTCAATAAGATACATGAC
>JAYDZE010550816.1:0-13546 GCA_034509125.1 Monilaria moniliformis | reverse complement strand
TATATATATATGTGTGTGTGTGTGTGTGTGTGTGTGTGTGTGTGTATTAGATTTTTACTAATATAAATAATAATAGATAAACGAATCAGAAAATTCAAGTTCACTATAACCAATTTATTAAATATGCTTTGAAATTTAACGAAATACATTTATGTTTTATTTTAATTTTATAATTTTTAAATTAGATTTTTTATCATGCCAAGATCTATAATAATATATTCTTAAGTTAAATCATTCAGTAACAAAATATTTATCCAACGACATTCTTATCCGCTGTCATCTTTTAGTTTTATTCTAGTATTATTTATTTGTGTTTGAGTTTAAGTATATATTTCAAAATTCTACCAATTAAACATTTTACATTAATTAAGCATTGGAGAAATCATGCATCATGTTTTGGAGAACTTGTTAGGATGGCGTGCGATGTGTTTAGCATTCTTATAAGAATGATAATATAAGAATCTTTCTTTCGTATTAGAGCACACATTTAGAACAAATATACCGAAAATGCAAGCTCTTTTTTGCACACGTAATTAGTTGCATAAATATTTTGATGGTATGATTTTAATTTATAAATTATCAAACTATATTATATTTTAATATTATATATTTTTTAATAGATAGTGAAGAGTTTGAAGATTATGAATTCGAAATAAATTATCAAGTTGAAGCTTCAAAGACTATTGGTGTAGAAGAACAATGTTATTCAAGTATTTAGAGTTTGGATTCATCTATGAGACTCTTTGAACAATTTATTGTAAATTTTATGTTATGTAATCTTTGACTTATCTTAAAATGTTTTAATCTTTTATTTTTATACTTGTCATATAATTTATATATTTCATTTTGTATACGTTTATATATTATAAATATAGAATTTTTAAGAATAAAAAATATATAGATTGTTTTTTGTCGTTTGCTTTTAGCCCGATTAGTCCGATAGGCTAGCCTGGAACCCGAACATTTAAGGTTAGAGTTAGAAATTTCTATCCCGATAATATTCCAACTCGATTAGGCCGCACTCAATTAACTCGTAACCTGAATAAGAATGACACGAAACCCGATTGATTTGGCCGAGTAACATGCCTACCTATAACCCCAACAACAAAACCAAAAAAGTTAAACAATATATATACAGACGTACGAAGAGGATATATCTTTTTACCCTCCGTACGCGCAACCTTCTGTAATTTTTTTTCCCAGCAAATAACTCTCTTTCCCCACCAAATTTATCTTGAATCGTGTGAGAGAGAAAGGATTGCACTCAAATGTAGTTCTCTCTCTCTTTAAATTTACATTAACACTCAAGAGTAATAATAACTTGGAAAAGATTGCACGCATGGACACCTCTAACAGTATATCAACTCTTTTTAATAGCAGAGGCTTCTATATGATTTATTTATTATGTGATAACTCCCAAATGTACTCAATTTGCAACGAATTATTATCTTTTTAACCTCATTTTACTTTCATGGGTTGAAAGTTTATGTTATGATTGAGAGAATTTGGACAAAGTTGATTCGTGTTAATTATTGTTCTGTATATGATTGTATAACTGAGCAACAAAAGAATCAAGAATTCACTCTCTCAACGATCCAAATTATACGCATAAACAATAAGTTTGGTGAGAAAAATATTATAAGAGTTTGTGGCAAAAGAATAAGATTTACAGAGGATTAGTAGAAGGTGAGGGGAGAATATGAGATGAAGGGCAACGAAACTTATTGGAGAAATAAGCATTTGAATTTGTTAATTTAAATATCACGGAATAATATAGTAATTTATTAATACTTTTATTGTTATTTATAGTGAGTAAAATGATTATCTAAGAAAACATACCCGATCCACCCAACTTTATTTTGAAAGTAACATTTATGTATCGTTTAATTTGAACGAAAAAATAATTCGCCAAAATATCCTTATTAATTATAAATATCTCTCGTGCTATTTCATAAAAACAAAAATCACTCAAAATGATTAAAGTATGAATATTGTCATTATGCAAAATGCCAATTCTCTACTAATTTGAATTTGGTGGTGATATATGTCAATTACTCGAGGGTGTGTTTGGTAAAATAGATTTGGAATTGATTTTGAATTGCAATTATATGAAATTAAATTTGAAGTTATGGTATTCTCTTTCAATTCCAAATTCTTTGTTTGGTAAGTCAAAAATTAAACAAGATTTGAAATAGACTTTTAATTGAATATTTTTTTTTATATATATACATTATGTAATTCTATATATTTTGAGTTGTGTGTGCAAGTTTATGTGTCGTGTGTGTTTGTTATGTGTTTTGTGTGTGCTGCGTGCAGTGTGTGTGTTGCATATAATGTGTGTGTGTTGTGTGTGCGATTTTATCTTGTGTGATGTGTGTTTGTTTTGTGTGTATTGTGTGTATGTGCGGTATGTGTGTGTATTATGTGCAGTATGTGTATTGTGTGCAGTGTGTGTTTGTGTGTAGATTGTATGTGTGTGTGTGCAGTATGTAATGTGTATTGTGTGAGTTGTGTGTAGTATGTGTTCGAAAGATACTCAATTTTATATTTATTTGAATTTTTAAATATTTACTTTAGTCACAGAATTTAAATTGTAAAATTGAGTGGATTTGGAATTAGAATTCAATTCCAAATCTAAATATTTTATAGTACCAAATAATAAATTTGGAATTCAAAGCTACAGTTCAAAATCCAAACTTCCAATTTTATGATACCAAACAGACCCGAAGAAAATTTATGGCGATTAAAATATGAAAACAAATCTACCTTCATAATTCCTCGCCTTCCTCAGAGTTTACCATCGCCAAGGTAACCACATCTACGCATTGAACAACACATTCTCTCTCCCTCTCTCTAAGCGTGCCCCCCATCCCACATCGCATGAGTACTCTTGTCTCAAATTCTCTCTTTTCTCTCTCTCTTTTCTCTCTCACTCTCTGTCTTGCAGCTTTGTTGATTCTCTCTAAGCCGACATTAAAGATTTGTTGATATCATTCCTTGTCTTCCAATCGCCAATCTCTCTTCTCCTTTTTCTGATATCCTGCAACTATAAAATGCTAACAACGGCAGATCGCTTTACTTACAGTTGCACAAGTAATCACAGCTCGAACAACTTATCATTCTCTTAAACGCTGCTCGAAGAAATTTATCATTCCATTGATAGAAGAGAAGAGGAGAGAGAATCGATGAGGAAGAAGAGAGACGACGCTGCCAAGCGCTTTCTCTTCAACACCGATGAAGATGTTGCCAATTACCAACGCGCTTGCATGATCCAGAGGTGGATGGACAAGAAGGCCGTCGCGCGCCCAAGATCCGCACCCGACTTACAGGTTAGGACTGTATGAGTGGAATCGAATCCGAATAAATCACACTATCTTTTATATATTTTTTGTTTAAGTTGTATTTTATGATTTTCGTTTGACCATTTCTTAAAATTTTAATATTCCCCTTGACAAGGACTTTAATAATTAATTTCTTTATATATTTAAGGTCATTATGCATGCTTGAGTTGAGCTTTAGATTTTATCAAATTGCACTCAAACCAGATTTTAACGAACGATATCTAGAGATTTTTAGTAAATAAGCTTGTTTGGAATTCAACAGGAGAAGATGTCAGGGAAAGATCGGCAGTGTTCGAGCTCCACTTCATCCGATTCCAGCTGCGGCGGCGTTAGTTTCTTCTCCCCTTCTGAAGCCGAATCCTTCGCGGGTCCTCCGCCGAAGCCAGTTCGAACCGGACAATCAGCTTTCGACAAGGACAAAACGGTGAGAAACTGCGACGATTCCGGAATTAATCGGCTAGGTTTCAGCGACGGA
This sequence comes from Monilaria moniliformis, assembly GCA_034509125.1. Lineage (NCBI taxonomy): Eukaryota > Viridiplantae > Streptophyta > Magnoliopsida > Caryophyllales > Aizoaceae > Monilaria > Monilaria moniliformis. The sequence goes on along the minus strand of JAYDZE010550816.1, from coordinate 9,730 downwards.
TCGGAGCAGAAGCCGAAGAGCGAGAGCAGATTCGTGAAGACTAAATCGAAAGCGCAGAAAATCTACGGCGATCTGAAGAAACCGATCTCTCCCTGTGGCAAAGTCGCCGCCTTCTTAAATTCGCTCCTCGCCGCCGGAAACTTTAAGAAACCGAAGATCTCCGCTGCATGCTACGGCGACGACTCGCCGTCGCTGAAATCAACCACCACCACCTGCTCGTCGCCGTTCTCTCGCTCCTGCCTAAGCGGAACGACGACGCCGTCGCCGGCAAAGTCCGCCGCCGCGTCAAAGCGGTCGGTTATGTTTTTTCCGGCGAGCGATGAAGATCGCCGGCCACGCTGCCGCAAATCATTGATCCAAAAAAACAACAGCGACGACGTGGATTCGATCGTAGCGGCCATTGATGAAGAGCTCGCCATGCATTTGAGGAAGAAAGAGCATTCTTTCGATATTTTCAGCAAAATTGGCGATCAAAATGGAGGTTTTGATCCTGAATTTGACGATGAATTTGATGGAGCGAGCTGCGCGAGTTCTGATTTGTTTGAATTGGAGAATCTATCGTCTATTGGAATGGAAGAACTACCAGTTTATGAAACTACTCGTCTTGAGAAGATTCTGCATATGGAGTGATTTTTTATAATTCTAAAAAAAATGGAGGTTTTGTACTCTTGTTTTCTGCAAGTTAGTTGGTTCCGAATTTTCAATAAGAAGAAATAAATGTTGATATTTCCGATCTTATTACTCAATTACTTTGCGAATTCGGTAATTTTATTTGATGTAAATAGATTAAAAGTAAAAAAAATATAATATTGAGGTTTTCTAAGTTAATTGGTTTGGGAATTTGAAAAGTTTAAAAAATGTTGGTGTTTTTTTATCTTAATTACTTATTTATGTTACTTTATCGCATGATGGATTAAGTAAATTAATATTGTTGAGGACTTGAGGTAAAGAATGATGCAAATATAGGGGGAAAAAAAAAAAGCAAAGCAAAAGGAAAATTGATGAGATGATTAGGTGAAAGCAAAGCAAAAGGAAAATCTTCCGATCCTCTCAAGTTTCAACATAATAAATATAGCTTTTCTTTTTTGTTTTTTACCCTTCTCTCTGGAATTATGCCTTTTTTATTTAAAAACATTTAAAAGAGGAATATATTGTATTGATAAAATGGGTATGTAAAAAACTCGACTTGACATTTGTGCGATGTACGGAAAATATTATATGCGCACTAAATTTAATATTAGAGTTTAAACCTCATTTTTCCATTGCGGTAACTCGAACCTTCGACTTATTAGTTGGAGATGAATTGCACTTCATTTTAAAAATTGAAATTGAGATTTTATGGTGTAAAAATTTTAGTTGTTTGAATCTATGTGTTTAGTATAAAATAGTGCATTTAATAAAGTGTTTTTGTTGTATAGAGACAACCTATTTCATAATATTATAGGTGGTGAATGTTTTAGTATATCATTAAATTGAATATTTGAAATATTTGTGTATCTTAATAAATACTCACTCTTTGATTCCAACAAAACTTAGTGTATATTACATATACAACTAAATCATAAGCAATTGTTTACTATTTTGTATAACTCATTTATAATACTATTTTTATAATTATTATAGTACTATAATTTACTCTCAAATAATTGAAAATTAAATTATTTTAGTATGCATGCAACTTAATTATTTTAACTATGATACATTTATAACAATAATAATATATAATACTATTACTACTACTACTACTACTAACAACAACAATAAATAGATGACAAAGAATTTCACAAATTGTGTATGGCAATATAGTTTACTAAATGAAATGTATAACTAAATTTGTTCTAAATTACTGTTAGTCTCATTCACTTTTAATTATATTTGAATATTAATAAATTATTATTTAAAGATATGATTATAATTATGCTGAATTATTATAATGAATAGTATTTTAGATAAAATTTAATAACCAAATTATGTTTATCGTAAAAAAATTATATATAGATTCATGGACATTTATATAAATACAATAATTAATTGTTAAAATAATTAATTTTGTATCAAGTAATTTAGTTGTTAAATATTGTATTGCCAAATTTAGAAATAAAATTTGAAGGAATAACTATTTTTTGATAAAGATTTTGTTTATATATAGACACATTGATAGATTCGATGATTTTGGTCTTTAAAAGTTTGGGACATGAATCCTAATGTTAGATGTGTGTGATGAATTGATTGGGCAAATTAGCCAGAAAGAAAGGGGTTCCACTTACCTTTTTTCTTTTTCTTTTATATTTAACTTTTTACTATTTCATAGTGTACAATCCAAAATCGTTAAACTTTATATAAGTTGTGCCACATGAAATCAAACTCAACCAAAACATAAAAAATAAGTAAATATGACAAATATCATGAAAATCAACAATGTTACTATGTTAGGATATTAGTAGCATAGAATTTCTCATTTTTTTGTTCTATTTTGCGGTAATGAATTTATTTTTGAGGAAATGTATATGAAGTTAATAATTGGAAGATTTATTAACTTTGTAGTTAAAATAATTAGAGATTGCAATATAAGAGGATTTTTCATCAATTGTTTTGTAATAGTCTCTCATTATTCTTTCTTTATGAACTTTATTGGTTTGTGTTCTATACGAAAATTATTTCATCATAACAAGTTTGTGTGAGACCATCTCACTGCAGTCATGGTCAAGATTCTAATCCAAATTCATATTACAATGACATATTTATAATTTTATTGATATTTATAATTACAAAATATAATTATATATAAATTTAGATCTGAATTTCGATCCAGTGTCAAATTACGCAAGACTTTCCTTTTCATACTTAACTCGATTTAACCAAAAAAATTGATTAAAATATGTGAGCAATAGACAGGCAAAGTTCATGACTCAAACTCTCCATCTACTTGCATTGACGTAAGTGAAGAAGAAAATTAGTAAAATATATATTTACGTGATAAAATGGAAGGGTTGAAAATGAGGACCACATTGAGAATCATAACATTGTTGACATGCTTATATATTTAGTTAAAACATCTATGTTGTAATAGTTGTAAAAAGGTTGTAGTAACTACTAGTCTTGAACTAAAAGAGAAGGAAAGGCTATCCTCTCTTCAAAAAGTGTCATAGACTAAATGAATATATGGAGTTGGATAGTTGTAGATGCACTCAAAGAGTGTGTTTAGGTTATGATTGTAAAATGAAAATAAATAGTTTTTGTCATTTAATTTATTATATTTCCAACTAAGAAAATTTATTGTTTTTTATTTTATGTGGAAAAAAAATACATAATTAATGTTATATCCTGTATAAATATTAGTAGGTAATACATATTATGCATATAGCTGATATATACATATCATATACGAAATTATTAAAATAATACACACTTTACAATTTAAAATTTTAATATTTTGTCATTAGTTTCTATTTTAGTCCATTTGAAATAAATGATTAATGCTATATTAGGTTAAGTTAATGCTGGTGTCAAATCATTGCTTTCTATTAAAAATATATTCGTAGACTAAAAGTGGGCGTGGATCTATTGCATGCTGAACTAGTTTGCACGTTCAAATTATGTTTACATCTGTTATTTCCATTCATTAATTATACTTTAAATTAAATACTTTTTCACTTTACCTTTTATGTGTATATATTATTGACTAGAACAATCCCTATTCTCTAGATAATCATAACATCAATAATTCATTTCATTCTACTTTGAAGTAAAATCCTACAAATGTTGAATTAAATAAACTGCAGCATATTATAGCCACTGACCCCCAATTTTTTTAATTATTCAATCAGAGGAGTATTTATAAAACTTATAATAAAATTTCATTCGTTTGTAAATTATAAGGAACTGGCAGTCATTATTTTCTTCAAACAATTTATCAAAAATATCCAATATTTTAATTACATTTTGTATCAACTGCCGCTATCAATTACTGATTAGATGTTCATGTCATTGCTTCCAATTTCGTGGGCAATCAGACCCTGCCTGTGATCGTTACATATACCACATTTAATTATATATATATGCTATTAATAATAGTTTTTCATTACTTGTCGTCTTTTTGGAGGGTGCAGGAAGGGATCAATCTTTAGACAATAATCCATTTATTTTTGTTTCTGCTGTTCACTAATTTGAGATTGAATTAAGCATATTCACAATTATATATATATATAGAAGTGTATTACGGTTAAAATTCTCCCTAATACAGAATTAAGACCTATTTTTATTCATTGGATTTCAAAATCTTTGGCCAAGAACTAATTTCAATGAAATCAGCATAGTCTATTACGCAAATCAATAAAAGGTCATTTTCGGAGATGGAAAAAATTCGTCAAGATATTTTTTAATCCTAAGTGGCAATATTTTATGATCATCACACATTTTATACAAAATCATTAAAGAAGCTTACATCAATCAGTATATGGTAGTCCACAGACCAGTATATGGGACAAGACGTTATATTATGGAAAAAACGAAAATTATGGGGCCCACATATATCCGTTATCTTCTGTAAAAGCGATGATTAAGGGCTCATTTCCCACTTTCCTTTTTTCTTCTTATTTTCGAAACGTTATACCTTTTGGAAGAGGAGTCAAAGAAAGGCATTCGAAGTCTGAGAAAGAGAGTGACAAAGTCTGCTTGTTTGACATCCCGATTCTCGGGAAAAAGATTAAAAGACTTCAACAGGAGTAGTCATTCTATACCAAATATAGAGCTGAGGCCAAAGTCAGATGCCAGATTTCAGACAAAGACCGACAATTATGTCAGTAGCAAGTACTAGATGAACCGATAGACTACCTGCATGTGTGCATTGCAGAAGACGACATCCTGACGAATGTCAGAGGATCACAGGAACGTGTTTTAGATGTGGATCTTTCGATCATTTTCTGAAGGACTGCCCAAGGCAACCAGGAGCCCGTATTAATATATCAGTGAGGCCTACCTAAGCCTATAGTTCAGATATCGTGCAACAGGTCATGGTTCTGGAGCTAGTATAGGTAGAAGGTTGGTATCCGAGTTTGTTTCGACGGTCGAGTAGAGGTCCCCAACGCACACCTAAGCCATCTGAATGCGCGAAGAACAAGATGCACCTGATGTGATTATGGGTATATTCACTGTATTTACTGTACCTATTATTGCATTAATTGATCTAAGTTCTACACATTTCTACATGTGCATTAGATTAATAGAAGAACATAGTCTGCCCTTAGAAAAGACTGAATATGATGTGGTAGTATCGAATCCTTTCGGAAAAAACGTCATTGTGAATCAAATCTATCGAAGATGCCCACTTAACGTACAAGGAATTACCTTTCTAGCGGACCTAATGGAGCTGCCCTTTGACGAATTTGACCTAATTCTAGGGATGTATTGGTTATATAAACACCATGTTATTGTTGATTGCAACAACAAAAAAAGAGTGATGTTGCGTACATCCGGCGGCCAAAAAGTGATCGTGATTGACGAGAAGACAAATTGCTTAACCCACGTGATACCAGCCATGACTGCCTACAAAATATTGAGCAAATGATGTGAGGCATATCTAGCTTATATTCTAGATACGATTAGCTCGTAGATACTTGATAGTCTTTCTAAGATACGTTGCCACAAGTGTTTTGAATTCTTTGAAAGCTCAAAGGCTCCTAACTTTTTACGTATCAATAAGACATATCTACATTTAGAGTAATCGTCGACCAAAATCGAAATACTTTAGCACAACCTTAACTTGAATCGATGTTGGTCTACAATTATCATAAATGAATGAGTTCTAACATATCATTGGCCCTAATCCTTTTACTAAGTCGTCTTATTTCCAAGCAAACTCACTTTACTAAAGCGGACATAATGAATGATTCTTGTTTCTACTACCTACGAATAGGCAGAACAAATCATTGAATTATGTTTCGACTTTTAGTAATTAAGGTGTACCTTTATCCACTTTTGTGTCCTTTCGGATGACCATTTGAAAACTTGTCTGATGGCCTTTTCAAGTTAATCAAGACAATATCCAAATTAATTATTTCCTTATTCCAAAATACTCGATAAAAAATCGAGTAAATTAAAGTAACAGGAATAAAAAGACAGGTAGTGAAGAAATAAACATATTGCCACATACTATGTTTGATACATAAATTACAATCAACCATAAAATAATTAATGCATCTCACAACAGTCAAGCATAAACCAATATGCCACTAGGGTGGTCAAATATTGATCCATGCTCAAACAAATTTTTTTGATCCCACGACATGACAGATAGATCAGAGACCATTAAGGTGGCATGACTCGACCATCGTGGTTTTCTTGGACCATTGATATAAGGGCTGGTTTGAGTTCGAAATTGTTTGCCTCGATCCTTGGTCCAATCAATGGTTCACGTATCGGTGCATATACGAACATGTCCTGGATAAGTGTCCCTTCGGCTTCATTCTGTGCAGCCTCTCGTTCATTAAGTAGGCGTTGTACCAATTACAGTTGTTGTTGGAGTTGTTGCACCAATTGGTCGGGATGATTTATCATCTTGAGCTTTTGTGTGACCTTTTGACGGGAAGAGGTTTCGATCTCGGGATCATATTGGTCAAATGATGCCTTTTTGGAACGACTTTGCATAAACTAGCTGCACATCCAAGGTATATGTAAGAACTAGGAACAAACAAGAACAAAATAAATGAAAAGAAAACTTTTAGATTAGTATAATTAATCTTATTGTAATATTAGAACAGAACTTAGTCCCGGCAACGGCGCCAAAAACTTGACCTAAGATTTATTTCTACTAATAATTATACCGCAAGGGGATGGTGTAATCATAGTATAGTAAATGGTAAGTAAAGAGTATCGTATCCACAGGGACTATGATCGATTCTAAGTACTACAACCTTAATCAATTATTAGTATAAAAGTCACACCACTTGAGATTGTGGAAGATCTTGTAAAAGAAAAGAAACAAAAGCATAAAGAAATAAAACTAAAAATAAGAAATAAAAAGGTTTATTCTAGGGAATTGATTCATCAACACATCATTCATAACATTCAATTAATTATATAATACGTGACTCGAATTTAACTAGACAATCGCACAAGTAGTTTACACCCTCTCTCGAGGTACCCAAATAGTAAATTACAAGTTAGGACTTTAGGTCTCCACTTCCAACTCCTGAAAGCATCTAGGTTTGATTTCTTACAATTAATCTCCTACTCCACGATCATGCATCAACACTCATCTCTCGTCGCATTAATGCACACAAGATCATTTATTTGGTGATTAAGCAAACAAAATAATTAAGAACAAGAGAGGTAAAATCAAATAAGGTCTTGGACAAAAAATCAAACGTTGAACAAACTAGTGTTGATTACTTTCTAACCCTAGAATAAAAACAAAGCTTTAGCCAAACATGATTAAAGACAACAAAAACAAAACAAAATAAGAACATCAAAACAATCTAAACAAGCTAAAAGAACTCGTGTAGATGTAGAGCATCGTCTTGCCTTCGATTGCTTCACGAACTCCTTTTGTTTGGCAAGGACTTCCCCAATGAGTTGATGGATGAATGGTAGCATAATATGTGATATTTGTGGCTTGAATGGTGTTAAAGTTATCCTTAAATCCGTGCATAAAGGCTCCTTATATAGGCACAAAAAACTAGAAAATATAGGCTTGAATGGCTAAGGATGGAATTTTCCAAGAAAATCTGAAATGGGAAACGGTCCGTGTAGGAATTGCTTCCTGCCAAACGGGTCATTTTCGGACACGGACACCAAATGGTCCGTTTGGTAAGAGTGTCTTTCCAAACAGGTCGTTTCGAAATATTTCTTCAAATCGATGGCTCTTCGACGCCTGAGACGGGGCCGTGTGACCCTTAGCTCTCTCTCTATATATATATGTGTGTGTGTGTGTGTGTGTGTGTGGTTATTCTACGAACTACTCTTAGGCTATATACTATGAATCATTTCAAGTTCTTAGATCATAAAAATTTATAATGGATTTATCATCTTATTGAATGAATTTATTGTCCTGAGTTCAAATCCTAGATATGACAAATTTTTTGATTTTTGAATTCATACAATTTTCTCAGCGATACTCTATAACGAATTCATAATTTATAATTTATATTTTAAAAGTAATTTTTATTTTAGTAGCTCCCTAGTTAACATTTGTATAATCTTATATTTATGGTTTGGATCAAACTTTCTCTCTTGTCCTTGTCCACTCCAAACTTTCTTCAAAATATTATTTGGGGCAATTTTTCGTGTATATTTGCCAACACGTATAATCCAAAAATTTCAATTATAAAAGAAGAATAATAATAATTTGAATGCTAAATCATCTACTTTTTCTTCTATTTCTTATTTTATGGACAATGTTATGAAAGATATATTGGAGGCCCATCTAGGCCCCTAGGAAGAAAATGACTGCACGGTTACCCATATTCTTCTGTCCTATAATGGTTTAAATAAAATAAAAAAACTTTTTAGATATAAGTTCCACTTTCATGTAAGAACTTGTGGTCATAAATTTTTAGTAATAGACATTGTCGTTTTACGATTTGGAATACATGACAATAAAACAAATCAGGATTACCAATGAAAAGCATTCCATATATTCCATTAAACCATCGGTAATACATTATCGATATATCAATGACGATCAAATAACATCGCAAATTGTGACGTCTACAATCCATCAAATACTTTACGGTTGAATTATTCAAACCCACCTATAAGAAATGGTTGTAAGTTGCGTATCAGACAATAAATAATACTAAACATATTTCATGCGCAAGGGACACATACACACACATCGACATAGCATTTCATATTATTACAAATCATCGATGTATCAGCTCAATACGTATCTATAACACGGAAAGGAAACATAGTAAACCTAAATAAAAAGATAAACTGCAGCCATAAAATTTCAAAACTTGTAGAACATAACTAAAATTTGTCACCTCAAGTCTTTTACATTAGTAGACATCAACACAAAAATCACAATCATAATGGCTATTTTGAATCAGAGAGGTGGAGAAAATCGCAATCTAGGTTTAGCTTCAGCAGGGGGGCATTGCAAGAAATTCTTTGGCTATTCCCTCCAGTATGTATATAATCATCTGCCACCGACAGATAAGTAGAAGAGTTTTTGAGAGGTTTACTCACCGGTACCACTTCATGTCTTCAAAGGAGCCTTCTTTTCTCGGTCAGAAATACGAGCAGGACCCGTTGTGTGTGATTTAAATCGCCCTCTTCCTCCATCTTCTCTCTCCTGCATAAGGCAGTCCGAGTTTCATTTGTCAGCGTTTCGGTTCCATTTGTTGGTTCGAAACAGGAGGTCGGGACCAGCGTTATAATTAATAAAACAGATGATAACTAAACATCGAACAAAATCAACATGTCGTCGTTTAAGATACAAGCTCATCAGGCTCGAAGCAAGAGGGTTGCTCTGGGTTCATACATAATCCTAATTTAGTCAATCCTACAATATATATATATGCTTCAAAGTTATTGAGCATTACTACATGTTTGATGGAAAATGCTATTTTAACTGTCCAACAATATTTTATCTTCCATCTATTATCTTACCAAGTATTGAGGATAATATATTATGATCGTGTTCATAAAGAGCAACGAGAAGAGGCAAGATTGGAAAAGCTCAAGTACCTTTTTCTTAACCACTTGTACTACATCTTCATCATTAAGA
>JAYDZE010550805.1:0-13547 GCA_034509125.1 Monilaria moniliformis | reverse complement strand
TTTCGAGAATTACCCTGCCCGAGCTGCAGGGGAAGAGGTTATACCCCATGTACAGAATGTGGAATAGAAAGATCACGGCCTGATTGTTCACTGTGCAGAGGAAAGGTAATGTTTGGCATCTTTTTCTAGGTTTTTCAACTGTCTGTTTCACTAAAGAGTTTGTGCAAATTGCCATTTTGCTTTTTCTTATTTTAGTAAAATCAGTTTGTAACAGAGTCTAGTTACCTGCAATCACTGTAATGGAGATTGTGTTATTTGGGAGGAGTGGATTGATGAACGACCATGGGAGAAAGCCTACTCAGTGTAAATCTCTTGCATACTCTGCCAGTTTGCACGTGGTGTCATTGTTGTTGTTGTTGTTGTTGTTGTTGTTGTGGTTTTTCTTTTCTAGTGGTGAAATCGTGACCATGTTTCACCATTTTGGCATTCATCAAGGGAATCAGTGGTATCTATATTAGATTAATAAACTGATTACTCAATCCAATTTTAGAAGTATATCATGCATCATGAGTCGTGATTCATGACTCATGAGCAATAGTCCAAGCGATATCTTGATTTTTTAACTTTACAAATTTCTCTCTTTCACTAGAGGGAAACTTTCTAGCCATTTCCAAACTCAATTCCTTTCTGCTTTGTAAATGCTAAGGCACACTTCATTGATACTCAGACTTTGCTTTTTGTGAAACTCGGGAAGTTCCAATGAATTTTATGCTGATTTTTTTTTGGTGGTAAGGTGCTATGTTGTCATTTTCGCGCTCCAATAAATGTTTAACATCATGAATGTAAATGTATTCCAGCTCACCCCTAAAAGTTAAGGAAGATGATGAAGTCAACAATTTGGATATAAAACTGGAGGGGAGAAGAAAAACCAAGCGCGTCTATTAGTCCTCTGCTCCTGAAATCAATTTGAAGATCGGCAGATCACTAAAAGTTAGCCAGCCTCTGTGTTATAAGTTTTTCTCTGTTGGATTCACCGAATGCATAGTCTACCTCATTTTCATTTCCTAGCACACATGATTCAGTATTTTAAAAGTAGTTTCAAATAGTTCAACATCCATCCATGCACAAAATTCTTCCTTTCTAATCTATTGGACAGATCATGAATTTATTTTCTATGTTTAGTTGGATATTTGCAGTCTCTCAACGCTAAAACTGGAATATTTAGTAATCGCATGAAGATAATCCACCGAGACCCTATGCTTCATGCGCAAAGAGTTGCTGCTATTAAGGTTTGTTGTAACTAAGTTCTTTTTACTGTAGTTTGAGTTCACTATAGCAGATTATTCCGTTCTATCCTAAAACCTCGATTTTAAAATCTTAAATGCGTTTAATTGCAGAAAACCAAGGGAACTGCTGCTGCAAGGAATCATGCTTCTGAAGTTATGAAAAATTACTTCTCGGATCCAGAAAACAGCCGCAAGAGAAGCATTGCTATAAAAGGTTCTGTCAAATTCTGATTGCCATTTCAGTTATCATGCTTTAACTCGCTTAGTTTGTTAACAAAAAAAAAAGGTCTTGTATTTCTTTTCTATTCCATCAATGCTTTTCAGGGGTAATATTCTTATGCTGAAATTGTGGGCGTGAAGGTCACAGGAGAAACTATTGTCCTAACTTCAAGGCAAGGTCACTGATAGATGGTTCAGATGCCGCTTGTGTGGTGAAAAGGGGCACAACCGCAGAACGTGTCCAAAATCAAAATCAAACGAGAAAAAGATGGTGGTTTGAAGGGATCACTGCTGCACTGTTTGCAGCCAAAGCGGCCACAACCAGAGAACATGTCCACAGGTGCCGAAAGTAGAACCAGCCAGTTCTGTACATAACCATCAAGATTTTGATTATAAGCAATTTGTGACTCCATTAGTTAACTTGACAGAACACTCAAAGCCCTCAATTTGTGTTGCAAATGCACCGTTGTCCGATAGTCAGATTTAACGTTGATTGAAACATTTTTCTTAGACGTCTATATATGTGGTGGTGCAGATGTACAACTCTCCTACTACTTCCACAACAAGTTATCTCAGATCAACAGTTTCCCCGCAACGCACTTGAGGACACCTGCATACCGCGATAGCCTGCCTGCATACGAGCCCGGTCTGAACTTTATTATGCGTCCATTTGTAGAAGATGGTGGGGTTTAGAATAACCAACTTATTACAAAGATACTACAATTGACGTTTCGTCTTTTGTACTAATTAGAGGTGATTTTATTGTAAGGAAAGTAAGGCAGTAGATCGCCCATTTATTAGGAAAATGTTTCCTTTTCTCGCCTTCGTTATTTTGGGAAGTAGTCAATTATTTGCATCAAAGCAAACTATAGCTTTATGCAAGTCTTAAACATCTTTGATATATATCAAGCATTTACCAAAAATGACTAAACTAGAACTCACAAAAATCAATCATATTTTTATCAAGGTTTCCACAAATTCATCCAAGAAAATTACATCATGGTGGGAGGTTGGGATTCCAAAATTCAAATATTTTCTTATATACACCGAATCTCATAAGTAAATATGTAAGGCCATTATTCCGTAACATGCATTACTTTTTCAACTATCACCCAATCAATGTGTAAAGATAAAATTAGGAGCGAGGGTATTAAGCTTCAAAATCTCCAATTTCATAGAAAAGGTAACATAGCAACTGTTGCTATTCCAAAATACAATTTCATTTCAATGCTACAGAGTCCGTCATTAAGCTTCATTCTAGTAACAAACTGAATGACCCTTTATTACCAGGAAAAACAATAAACCCAGTGAATATAAAACTCCCATAAACCCAGTGAATATAAAACTCCCGCAGAATGGTGGTTATGATTATTATAGAACTAAACACAAGATCTTATGAACTCAAAATTTGGTCGTACAGCAAATAAAATTGACAAACTGGTAATAAAACAGTATTACAAGAGGAAAACCATACATCCACAGCAAGAACGTTATAGGCTTTCGATCATTTCTTGAATATAATGCATTTGTTTCCTATATAGCTATGGGAATATCAGAGAAATCAATAATTAAGCAAATACCCTCAACAAATAAAATGAAATGCTTCCAACAACCTTGTACTTCCAATCTCAATCTCATTTTGGCAACAAGGTTATTGCATTGCATAACAGTCATCATTTTAAAACATGAAAGGCAAAAGTAAAGATAGAAACCTATCAAATAAACATAGTAAGGGCACCAAACTGAAGAACTATATCTTCTTCACCATTTGAACTGACTGCCCCATAATTTTGATAGACAACTAGTAGATGACTGCCTCTGGTAACGACAGTAGAACTTAAGGACTGAAGATGTAGAGACTGGATTACCATGGTGGATCGGAGCCTTCTCTTACAGAAGGCGACTTGGAACCTACACTGTCATCTCTTCCCAACCGAGACATACTCCTCCCACTTTTCGGAGTGCTCAATCCAGGGCTCCCACTGCGATAACTTGCTCTGAGGGATTCATCAATAGAACGCGAAGACTTGGCAATTGCATCCCTCATAAACTTCTGGGCAGCAGGTGAAAGTACCCGTCCACTTGGACTTGCACTTCCTCCTCTAACTGGTGAAGGCAGTGGTGGTTTCTGAAACATCTTTGACCTCTCCCTGAGCTTCCTTGCAGCCTCCCTCGACAAAGAATGTGCCTTCATATCCCTTGAAGGGGGCATCGGAATTTTAAACTGTGGCCCATTCCCACTGCCCCCAATATCAATTGGTGTGTCCTCTGCCTCCAACCTCAGCGGAGTCCCCTCAATTTCACCCCAGGTTATTAAAGGTGACTCATCAAGCCCTGGAGCAGGGGAAGGCGTTTTCACAAAACTATATCCATTATCTGCCTTCTTCTCAGACTCAGCATAGAACCTATTTGGAGTCTTCCTCAAATCCTCCAAATCATATTTCTTCACTTTATCAATATCTCTACTGCTTATTGCAACAGGAGTAGCCCCAGCAACAGGTGCATAAAGCACAACAACAGAGTCATCATCCTGCGCTTCATCAGCATCCATAGCTTTCGCGTGAAATCTTGTATTTGGTCTGCTAATCTCCTTCGTCATCGCCTTCAGCCTCAACGCTCTCTCCTCCTCGGTCAAAGGCACCTCGCCTCTATCAGCCGGATGATACATCAGCAAGTTCTTGGCTGTGTATTTCCACCCGTCCAATGTACTCACTGGTTGATCCGATGTTCCATAGCCGTCGGTATTACTTTTCTCCCGTTTTTTCCCATCCTCAATCAAATTGTTCCCGGAATTCCCCTCAGCTGAATCACATTCCAACAAATACCCATACTTTTCCTTCTTCTTCCGATTCACTTTCTCTACAAGCTTCGTAAAGCTCTCATTATCCTCACTCGTGTACCTCCTAAAAAACTCATCCAGCGATAACGAAACATCCACTTGCCCTTCCCCTCCATCATCACCGCCGTCAATTTTATCGCTAACAAAATTATCTTTATGCTCATTGTAAAACGACGGAGTAATCGAACTATTTCGTAAAAAGGACGAACCAGGGGTTGCTGTGGCGGAGCGGAGCGAAGCATCGGCAGCGGACTTTTCGCCCTTGCGTATGCGGCGGCGCTCGAGGATCTTGAGCTGGGCATCGCGGATGAGCACGGGATCGTGGCTGCGAATTGCCTGCAGCCAATCGAGGCGATCGCGCAGCTTGGGGATGTCAGGGAAAAAGTCTCGCTCGATTATCTTCTCGATTGCGGCGACGTATGCGTCTTCGTCTAGAACGGCGGGCCCACGGCGGCGCTTTCGGTTGGCGAAATCGGGAGTTGAAGAGGAGATATCGGAGGAATTAGGATTAAGGTTGGCATCGGAGGAAGCGGAAGGGGCAGGGGAAGGTGTAGAGAGGTGGCGGGGCGAGTGGCCTGGGGATAACAACATGATTGTTTCTGTGAGAGATGCGGTGGGAGGAAGGAGAAGAAGCAGAAATTGAGGGAATTAGGGTTTGGAATTTGGGTGAAATCAGATCAGAGTTTTGGTCTTGTGGAACAGGATGCAGAACGCGTGACGCGTGTACGCCCCCGTCGCCTTACCCTTTAAGGGAAAATTAACCACCGACTTTTCAAATAAACATAAAAATTAATAACCTAATATTGTGCAGCATGATGATTTAAATTAAAATAAAAAATTCTATTTCAATTAACAAACAATTAATTCCGAAGAAAAAATAAAATCAATCAACGATGCTTTAGGTGAAAGACATATAAGAAGTGCAAAGATAAAAATCAAGAGCTGCAATCTGCAATCCTTTTGCTTTGGTCATCCTTCTGTATCATTTATACTAATTCTTCTCTTTGCATACTTTTATGCCGTTTATCTTTACAATGAAAATGAAGCCAAATTCTGCCAACAGATAAACAAGACAGAACAAGTATATTCATCGCTGCAAAAATATAATGGCAGTTATATGTTAAGCTCTATACATGTATATATTTGCATATAAATCCAATAAATTTTCATGAATCATTCAGCCATGGCTGAATTCTCTTGTTCCAAGATTTCCATCCTGCTACTTCTTTGTTTTGTGGCTTTAAAGAGTGAAGATGAACAAAGAAAGGCAGGCTGTTTCTCTCTTTTGAAACTCAGCACTTCCACATTATCTCCAATGTTATCAAACCATGTTTTTCTCACATGTCAATCTTGATTTGTTCTCAAAGCAGGCTTGCATGGTTTATTTCGGAAGCCTTGCTGGAACTGATGAATCGCCTTCTTCGTCCCATTTCAGCGTGCTTCAAGAAGCTGTCGACAGCAGGTATACTAATATATGTAGCTTTGTGGAGCAATCTCTGGCGAGAAGTTATAAGAGGAGTTTCAATGGATTTGTAGCCTGCTTTGCAGATCAAGAGAGGGAGAAGTTGGCCAGTAAGATTTCTGCTTAATTCATTCTTGCATAATCTATACTTGTTTTCAAGAGATTTCTGATAAAATTACTCACTGAATTGCTATGCAGATCATGAGAAGGTGGTGTCGATTTTCCCTAGCATAACTTACTATCCTCAAACAACAAGATCTTGGGATTATATGGGATTTGCTGAATATGTTCACCGCAACCCCTCTGTTGAAAGCGACATAATTATTGGTGTTATCGACTCTGGTGTTTGGCCTGAACCGGAGAGTTTCGGTGATGAAGGCTTCAGGCCTCCTCGGAAGAAATCGAGAGGAGCCTGCAATGGTGGAAAGAACTTCACTTGCAACAAGTATATCTCTCCTTCTCTTACTATAAAATCATGTGTTTTTGTTGACTCTTAATTCTTGATTTTCAGTAAGCTGATAGGCGCCCGTTACTATAAATCGAATTCATCATCGAACATCAATTCAGCCAGAGACATCATTGTCCAAAGAACTCACACTGCATCTACAGCAGCAGGGAAACATGTCAGAGATGCTAGTTTCTATGGCATTGCAAAAGGGACTGCAAGAGGAGGAGCACCTTCTGCAAGAATCGCAGTATACAACGTCTGTGACGATCTATGATGCAGTTCATCGACATACTGGCTGCTTTTGATGATGCTATTTCTGATGGAGTTGATATCATCACAATCTCCATTGATGGACAGTATGCATCCCCAGTGAAAGATGACGTGATTGAACAAGGCGCTCTTCATGCTTCACGGAGAGGCATCTTGGTGGTACAGTCTGCAGGAAACAGCGCAGACGAGAAAACAGTTGCAAGTGTGGTGCCTTGGGTTTTCTCAGTTGCTGCAAGCAGCATTGATAGGGGAATCATCACTAAAGTTGCTCTTGGAAATGGAACTATTTTGAGTGTATGCATCAATTCAGCCAATTTTTTCTTCTTTGTTAGTGATTGTATCTTTCTGTAAAGACTAACTCAGTATGCTAAAATAAAGGGAGCGAATCCAATGAGCTTGATGGGGGCGGGATTTTCCTTATTGTACGGGCACAACGTCTCAAGCAAATGCGACATCAGTGATGCAAGGTGAACTCAGCTCTTGAAATCCCCTTCTGTTTTGTGAATAGATCCTAATTTCTTGTAGAATTTCAGAGACTGTTTGGAAGGGTGCTTAGACAAGAATTTGGTGAAGGGGAAGATAGTCCTCTGAAGAATTGTTGAAGGCATAGATGAAGCCTTTGAAGCTGGAGCTACTGGATCTGTTGTAGCACTTGATTCGTCTATGCTAGAGAATCCGGTTGCTGATGTGTCAGTCATTGCTCCTCTTGCAGCATCCGGTTTGAAGGGGCACGACTTCTATCTTGTCCAGCGCTACTTCAACTCGACAAAGTAAACATCACTACCTCTACTTACTCCAATTTAGTGGTTGAAAAAATGGTTGCAAGATTTCTAATTTGATTGCAGAAATCCCACAGCAAGATACTGGCCAGTGAAACAGTGAAAATTCTTGATGCCCCTTTTGTTGCTAGCTTTTCTTCAAAAGGGCCAAATATCATCATTCCAGATATTCTCAAGGTAAAAATGCTTCACTGCTGATTCTATTAGTAGTATTAAAATAAGTAAATTTCATCATAGAATTATGTGGTGACAAAATTCTTGCAAAAAAACAACCAGATATAACAGCACCAGGAATGGAAATCTTGGCAGCATATTCACCACAGTGGCTTCGCCTTCAGACAGCAACAGTGATCACAGATAAGTTAAGCATATTGTCAGGAACATCGATGGCTTGTCCACACATTGCTGGAGCAGCTGCTTATGTAAATTATCATTTCATCGCAATTGGTCACCTTCTGCAATCAAATCAGCCCTCATGACAACAGGTAATGTTGATAAATTTAGCAGTCTTTCAAATTTAGCAGTCTTTCTTGCTTAACTACTTTCTCAAACCATTTTCATTTTTGTATAGCATGGAAAATGGATACCAAAAGGGATCCACTGGCAGAATTTGCCTATGGAGCCGGACACATTGATCCGGTGAAAGCTATAGACCCCGGCCTTGTGTATGAGACACCTGAAGAGGATTACTTCAAAATACTTTGCAGTTTGGGCAATGATACAGCAGCACTGGTGAAAAATATTCAAGGAAACTTCACCTGTCCAACTGGAGCTCCAGTGGCATTTCTTCATAAAGATCTCAACTACCCTTCAATGACTAGTCACGTTGCTAGTGACATTGTGAACTTCTCCCAAAAATTCACAAGAACGGTTACAAATGTTGGGCCAGGAAATGCAACATACAAGGTTACAGTAAGATAAAGCAATGGGTATGAGATCACACTAATACCTGGAATTCTAACATTTGGAACATCTAATGAGAGAAAATCACTTGAAGTGGTTATCAGTGGTAAGATAAACAGGAAAATGGTGTCGGCCTCACTTGAATGGTCTTATGGGGCCCACAGAGTTCACAGTCCAATCGTTATTTACACAGATAATTTCTAGTGATCTTGTTGACTGTGTCTGAACTGAAGACTTCGCTATTGTGAGGAACTATGTAACGATACTGAGAGATATTGATTGATTGATACATATCAGCTGTACTTACATTGCAATCAATATGATTTATTTGTAGGTGAGCCATCCAAAGAGTTTATAACTTTCTTCTTCATGTCCCATTATTAAGTGCATATAACGTGCACTCATGAAATGAAACACGAGACTAAAAGATGATGTAGTAGGAAATACCTTCCGTAATTATGTGTATGATGGTGCCAATGAGTTATGATTAATAAGATCAGCAGTATATTTAAACAAAATAATTATTAACCCATAGGAGTAGCAGAATTCTGATTTAATGATTCTTCTCCAATATGGAAGTTAATTTAATAGTAATTAGTGACTCAAAAAATCATAATATAGCTATCATAATTAGATCTAACCTGTCAAGATTAAACAACTGGATTCATTTCTACAACCAGAAAGTTCATAAAAGTGTAAGGTCAACATTGGAGTGAGCTTGAGCAATCTTGTTTCACAATCATGAAAATTTTCTTTTCTCTTAGAACTTCCCACATTTTACTTGTTCTTGTTCTGATTTTGAGCTATGCCCTTCAAACTTTCGCAGCAGAAGAAGATAGACAGGTAGTTTTATCCAAGTTTCTTACTTCTTAAGTAGTCTATTTTCCTAATTATTTGACTGTCTGAATTCTGAAAGTAGGTATACATTGTGTACCTGGGAAATCTTGTTGAAAGAGATCGATCTCTTTCATCGTACCATTTTAACATGCTTCGACAAGTTGTTGACAGCAGGTAACAGAAGTACTTACTATATTACGTACAGCTTTATGCATAGATATCTATCAGTGATGTATGTTTTCTGCTGAAAGGTTTTCGGGACAATCCTTAGTTAGAAGTTACACAAGAAGTTTCAACGGGTTTGCAGCCTATCTCACGGATCAAGAACACGAAAAGTTGGCAAGTAAAGTTCCATTCATGCATATTTCCAGTCTTATATCACATAACTTTTTGCTGATCCTCTGCATAGTGTAATTTCATCTCAGAGTTAGTATCTATATTTTTCTCTGAATATCATTCAGGTCATGAGGAAGTAGTATCAATATTTCCAAGTTTAAGTTTTTACCCCGAAACTACAAGATCTTGGGATTTCATGGGATTTCATGAAAATGTTCACCGGAATCCCACAGTTGAGAGTGACACGATTATTGGTGTCATCGACACTGGAATTTGGCCGGAATCGGAGAGTTTCAGTGACAAAGGCTTCAGCCTTCCTCCCAAGAAATGGAAAGGTGCTTGCAATGGTGGAAAGAACTTTACCTGCAACAAGTATAACCTCTTTTCTTACTATATATCTTAAATGCTTCTTATCCAGATCACCTAGTATTTCTTGTTTTCCAGCAAACTGATAGGGGCTCGTCACTACAACTCACTGCCTCTACCCGATGATTCTGCCAGAGACGTAGCGGGTCATGGCACTCACACTGCTTCGACGGCAGCAGGAAACTGTATAATACATGCTAGTTTCTATGGAATTGCCAAAGGAACAGCCAGAGGAGGGGTTCCCTCATCACGAATTGCAGTATACAAAGTTTGTCATCCAGAAAGTGGTTGCCAATCAGCAGATATACTAGCTGCATTCGATGATGCCATAGCTGATGGAGTTGATGTCATCACAATCTCCATTGGGGCCTCAACAGCATCTCGACTGATGAATGATCCCATCTCAGTTGGCGCTCTTCATGCATCACTAAAGGGCATTTTAGTGGTGCAATCTGCAGGGAACATGGGGTCAAAGAAATCAACTTCCAGCATCGTCCCATGGATTTTCTCAGTTGCTGCAAGCAGTACTGATAGGAGGATCATCACCAAAGTTGCTCTTGAGAATGGGAGTATATTGACAGTATGCATCAGACACTCAACACTTTCTTGATCAAGTTTGTTACCTCATAGCATGTTTTGCAGGGAAAGGGAGTGAATACCTTCAGCTTGAGGCAGAATAGCTACCCCTTAGTATCTGGTGAAGACGTCACAGGCAACTGTGACAAAGAAGTGGCAAAGTAAACTAAGCTCCAAAATCCCTTCTCTTACAGAATGACCAGAAAGAGCCTAATTTCTTGTTACACTTTTAGGTACTGTTATCCGGGGTGTTTAGAGCCAACTTTAGTGAAGGGAAAAATCGTTATCTGCTACTCCAACATAGGCATAGTAGAAGCCTTCGTTGCACGAGCTATTGGATCCGTTGCCTTGTCTGATTTTTATGGTGATGTTTCCACCGTTCTTCCCATTGCAGCCTCCAGTTTGCAGGAGCATGACTTCCACGTTGTCCAGAGCTACCTCAACTCCACAAAGTAAAATCATTTTATCTTTTCTTAGGCATTTTTTCTTGTTGTAAATGAGTCAAACTCAAATCTCACTACAGATTCCCAAAAGTGGAAATAATGACTAGTGAATCAGTGAAAAATCTTGATGCCCCTCTAGTTGCTAGCTTTTCCTCAAGAGGTCCAAATATCATCATCCCAGATATTTTAAAGGTACAATCTTTCTTCACATATCCAAAGTTAGCGTTGAAGAACAAGTTAACATGATATTATGCTAATGCAGCTGAATTTTACATATACAGCCAGATGTAACAGCACCTGGAATCGAAATCCTGGCTGCTTTTTCACCTCTGGCATCGCCGTCAGATGTCTATGGAGACGATAGATCTGTTAAATACAACATACTTTCTGGAACATCGATGTCTTGCCCACACGTTGCTGGAGTAGCTGCTTATCTAAAATCATTGCATCCTAGCTGGTCCCCTTCAGCAATCAAATCAGCTCTTATGACAACTGGTAATAATGAGTGATTAGTGATTAGCCAAAAAGAAAAAAATAATAATTCATTTTAGCTATCCTTTTCTCAGCTTGGAGAATGGATGCCACTAAAGATCCACTAGCAGAATTCTCGTATGGCGCTGGGCATATTGATCCGGTGAGAGCTGCAGATGCTGGCCTCGTTTATGAGACAGTCGCAGAGGATTATGTCAAGATGCTGTGCAGTGTGGGTTACAAAACTGCAAAACTGGTAAAGATATTTGGAGTGAAGAGCAGCTGCCTAACTCGAGGGCTGATTACACCAAAGGACCTTAACTACCCTTCCATGACTGCGTGCATTAAGGCTAATGGTAACAAAGTTATGACCTTCTCTGAGAAATTCACAAGAGTAGTTACAAATGTTGGACCTGGGAACTCAACATACAAGGTGACAACGACTAAAAGCTCAGACTACATCGTTTCAGTGGAGCCTAGCCTCCTTACATTTGGAGCTACGAACGAGAAGTCGTCATTTGAAGTGGTCATTAGTGGGAAAACTAATGTGAAAATGGTGTCGGCCTCTTTGGAATGGTCCGATGGTGTTCACAAAGTCCGGAGTCCAGTTGTTCTATACAGGGACGATTTGTAGCTTGATATGTTTATAAGTTATTCATTATGAAAACTAAAGATAGCCCAATTTAGTTGAATTAATACCACAGGTATACTTTGCTAAATTATATTGAAGTTGCCACTTTCTCTTTGGGAAAACTGATTCAAGTTGACATCTTCTGTAGCGTACACAAATTTATTTTCTTATTAAATAACTAATGTAACCGTATCTGGTCACAATGATGCAATCGACACATACAAACTGAGATCCACTTGGATTCTACATGTTCTACCAATACATATTATTCATCACGGCTAGCCGCTTTTGTAAACATGGCTGCTGAAGTATGCATACAGTACTCATAAGGCCGTGATTCCAATCCGTCATCCACAATCTGGAGGAGCCCATATTAGTATAGCTTAACAGCCAATTATCCCTAGTGAAGGCCTAAGGTGGGTAACTGATGCAGCAACTCCAAGGGCCATGACAGCGTTCTAGAGAAGTACAGGCAGCAACCAACCGATGTAGAATCTTCTTATTTGGCAGTGTCAGTGATAGAATTGTGTTAGCACTTAAGAATTGTTGATCGGAATTGCTATCGGAATCGTTTATTATCACCAGAATTCAAGATACAAGGTACAAGATACACTCAACTCTAGAGCTTGCCGGAACTCACGAGCATTCTCAACTCGCACACAAATCATATACAAGATAGTTATTCTCAGATCTAAGCTAACTATATATCCTCACGGTTGCTGCATGTATAACTGTTCTTAACTACTTTGCTGAGTGAAAAGGTGACGGGGCTTTGTAAGTAATTATGTTGCTTGAGTAGCAACGCGCCTCTCTGATATCGCGTTTTCCTCTTCATCTTTTCTTCCTTCTTCTTCACATCTGTCACCCTCTTTATCTACTCCTCAATTGATTCTTCTTAGCTCATGATTACAATCGTAACAATTTGTTGATAAACTTGGCTTGCAGTGTCTCGGGATTTATGATGCTTCCCAGACCTTGTAATCTCTGCCCTCCGTGGCCAAAGACCAGTTTTTTGCACCTCTATCGGGTTCATAGTGTCCAGGTCCAATCTTCATTGCAACCTTATCATCAATTACTGCTGCATAAACATCTCTCTCTGACTTCACTATTTTAACCTAAATCCAGATAAGAGCATGTGGTCAGAGCTCTGTCTATGAAAAAACGACCTCACATTTGGTATGCTGCTCAAAATTCATAAAAGTTGACTGTAATAATCATCGCAGAGGCATGAGTCGCATATGATGCCACGAAAACTCCAGTGAAACTTTACAATTACACTCGCAAAAGGAAAAAATAAATAAAGACAACTTGAGAAGCTTACTGTACTCCGACAGTGGATCTTTTTGCGCTTCCGGACGGAGATGAGTTCTTTGATTTGAGATTTATAATCAGAGAAAATATGATCATAGAAGACAGATGGCGTGCCGGGGTGTGTTAAGATATAGGCATAACCTTGCATTTCTTTACCACCTGGGAATCTCCAATGACCCTTAAAAACAGAAGAGTAAATTTAGCAAACATAATGTTTCGCGCTTAGTTTTCACTGATAAACCAGCTCAGAAGTTGAAAGATCTGACTATATACAGAAGAAGTCAAGGATAGAACGAGGTTGAACCTGAGTGGAACCAGTATCATGATTCTCAATAAAAGTAACCGCCCTAGACGGCCACCATCCCATCACCCCAGGAGGTTTTCCTTTCTCATCTGATAATCGCCAATATTCACATCTTTCAAGTGCCTA
>JAYDZE010550794.1:0-13547 GCA_034509125.1 Monilaria moniliformis | reverse complement strand
TGTCTACTTTAATTAATTAACAGTCCAACTATAATTAATTAAAGCCCAATATCCTAATCTAGTCCATATATCTTTCAAATATGGCGGTCGAAAATGAAGTTTCCATACAATTTTCTTTAAAATTAATATCCTATATATAAATATATGTATTTTTGGATCGAGGGCCATCTTCCATGCCCAACCCCTCTCACAGCCAGCTCTATATATATATATATACAATATAATAAAATATATAAAATTATGCGGTTGTAAATATTGATAATGTGTAAGAAATAAAAATAAATTAAATTTTGATGAGGTTAGATAGATAGTTGGTGAAAATGATTGCTGAAAAATATAGCCTAAGCGATCGCTTCCAATGTTATATGGAAATATCATATCATAATCATAAATTATATATGCATGCTTATTGTATAGTAGGGTATTGAAAACTAATTGTACTGAAAAAATAAAAATTTCAACCTTTCTAGAATTCCACCTTAGATTTATATTTATTTGACAATGGATCATATGCATCTGTCATGTCATAATTACTTGCTATCAAATGGCTGAAAGTAATTCTCAATTCTCACAACAAGAAAGATTTTTATTTAAACTATTTCCCTTATGTATAAATATATACATATATAGGGTGCGTTAAGGTGTGACCATACCCTAAATGCACCTAAATGCATAATAAAGACATAATCTAATTCGTAAGATTAGATTATGGATGATCATGATATCACGAAAATAATGCATCATTATACAGTCCATATAACATCATCATAGGGTCAAAATGGTAAAGAAAACTATATAAGCGGTATTTATAAGTGGAGCAATTAATTCTTATAATCTACCACGATCATTTAATTACAATATACTTTTGCTAAATTTCTAGCTCTTTTTCGAATTTTTCTAGCTATTTCTTCCAAATGTTATTATTGTGATGATATTGGAAGTTTTAAATGGTGTTAAGATATATAAACTACAATGATATTAAATGTAAACGGGGTGTAGTTATAAATTTCTAAATGGATGTCGTAAGATATTTGATGATTAACTAGTATTGTTACAATTATTTTCTCACATCGCATCAATGATATATCTGTATGTTATAGTGTTTAATTACAATGAATTGTTTTTTTGTATGATATAATGATATTTTTCCATGTTTATGATGCTATTGCTTATATTGAATAATAAATACTTATTATGTAATGTTTTGAGCCCCGTCTTCCAATTGTTGTACTTGTGCTGATGTTGGAAGTTTTGATTAATGATGAGTTATATAATCTGCAATACTAATAAAGTAAATAGGGCTTACAGTGATTATAAATTGGACAGTGCATGTTGTATGATAATGATTAACTATTGTCATAAAAATGACGTTCTTATTCTGGAACAATGATCTATTTGTGTGCTATTCTTTTTAATAACAATTAATTATTTTTAATCATGTAATGATACTTTTCCCTGTATATAATACTTTATATTTGTATGAAATAATGAATATTTATTATGCAAAATTAGAACCATGTATGATGATAATATGTCTATAACAAAATGATATTATGTGTTTGATATGATGCTAATTTGTAAATACTATGATACTAATTGTGGAAAATTGTTGTTGTAAATGGGGATGTTGGTTGATTTAACATTCTAAGATTAATCTTTGTTGTTGTCACAAATGGTAAAAGACAACATGTCATAAATTACGTCAACTACGACAGTGGCGTACCACTTGTACAATTGATAGGACCCCAAACAGCCCAGGGGACCTGTTGCAACAGGTCAATAGTCTATTGATAGATTGGTGTTTAGGAGAACACCTGAAATAATCTTTAACAATAATCATAATACCAAATTAAAATTGTCATTATAAACGAATGGAGAATGATGGGAATAGCTGCTGACACAGAATCAATATTACGGCTGTAATCTCATTATACGATATATTATATGGCATCATACCAATTGCGACTTCTCATTAAACTCAGTGTGAATATACTATGCTTGCTATATCATATTAACATTCTCAAATCTTCAATATCTTAAACTAGGAGTTAGCCACATGGGTTGGACGACCAAAATTTGTTTTTTAATGATTGTTCTGGCAATAGAATAAATGTTTGTTTTATGATAAATAGCCTCCATGTACTATTCAATTTTTTCTACCTTAAGAAAAAAAAGAGTCAAAAGTCATAATCGTATGCATATTCCGGTGCATAGCCACGACTATTGTTCTAATTCGAATGGGATCTGGTTTCTTCATTCGAATTGTTTTTAGCGACTATTCTTTCTATTTGGGGCCGAAAAGATTAAGTGGGTGATCGATTAAGCAGGTACATTTCATGGCCATATATATGTAGTATTAAGTAGGACAAACGCCCAAAATTAAACTGCCATACATATAGGACATAACGTCACTTCGCATTTCGCACGCCCATATATGTACCAATGAATGGATTCCATTGTACCATCTTTTTCTCACCTGCAAGTACATATATAGGAATGGCTACAGTAGAAACTTGTATACTCTAAAAAATAATATGAATTAATCTAACTCAAAAATATCTATGCGCTCTCCCAGTCTCCCTCATAGGACGCGCGGATACTCCGACCCGGATCCTACCTGGGTCCGACCTTACATTTCCAAATATATAGAATATTGTACTAGTTTATATGCATAATTAAAGCCTAGCATAGTTGTAATGCGTGTATCAAAGTAACATGAGGTTGTGGGTTCGAAAACCTATGGTCTCTTTTGTGGTTTTCCCTTTTTGTTTGTATTTTCACCCCCTTATTGTTTTTTTGGATTTTTTTTTCGTTTTGTTTTTGTTTTTGTTTTTGTTTTGGCCTTTTTTTTATGAATTTAATTAGCATGTGAATTTTAAAATTTAATTCACATAGGAATTTTTGATTGAACTTAAAAGGATAATAAATTTAATTCGTATATGAATTTAATTTGGAGATAAAAATATACAAAATCTTTTTTTTTTCATTTTTTTTCTTGTTTAAATTTTTTTAATGTGTTCTTTCTTTTTTCTTTTTCTAAATTATATATATATATATATATTTAATTAGCATGTGAATTTAAAATTATAACTAAATTTATTTTATATATTAATTTAATTGATTTCAACTAATTTTAATTGAATTTAATTAGGTTTAATCAAAAGTTGTTGTTATAATGAATAAAATTTATTATTTTAATAAATACAAGTTACTGTTTTAATGTACAAAATATATTATTTTAATTAATATAATTTTCTCTTATTGTGAAATAAAATCTATTCTAATGAATAAAATTTAATGTTCTTGTGAAAAAAATTATTATTTTAACAAAAAAATATTATTTATTTGAATAAAATTTATCGTGCTAAGGAATAAAAGTTATTATTTAAATAAATAAAAGTTATTATTCTTTTGAATAAAAGTTATTCTTCTTCTAAAGAATAAAAGTTATTATTCTAATGTACAAAAGTTATTATTCTTGTAACTAAAAGTTACTGTTTTAATAAATAAAAATTATTGTTCTAATGAATAAAAGTTGCTGTTTTTTAAATAAAAGTTATTGTTCTTTTGAATAAAAGTTATTATTTTTCTAATGTACAAAAGTTATTGTTCTAATGTATAAAAGTTAATGTTCTTGTGAATAAGAATCATTATTCTGATGAATAAAAGTTATGATTCCTGTGAGTAAAAGTTATTGTTTTAATAAATAAAAGTTATTGTTATAATGAATTTTAGTGACTAAAAGTTATTGTTCTTGTGAATAAAAGTTATTGTTCTTGCGAATAAAAGTTATTGTTCTTGTGAATAAAATTATTGTTTTAGTAAATAGAAATTATTGTCATAATGTACAAAAGTTATTGTTATAATGTACAAAAGTCTTATTTGATGTTATGGACAAGTATTATTTTGAATTTAACTAAAGTCTCATTACAAATAAAATGTATGAAAGTCTTATTTGTTGTAAAGAAAATTCTTATTTGATTTGATAAAATGTGCTATTTATATTAAAGAGAATTATCATTTACTAATAAAACATCTTAAAATTTTATTTTCTATCGAACAAGTTTTATTTTCTTTTTTAAAAAAGCATTTGATTTTATAAAATGCTTTATTCATATATAAGTAAATTCTAATTTATAATTTAAGAATATTTTTTTTAATTCTATTTGCTATTAAAATATTTTAATTTAATTTTATGATAAGTATTACAAAATTATATTTCTAAATAGTAAAAAGAAATTTTATTTGATTTTAAATAAAATAAGTATTAGGAAAACAATGATACAAAGGTATTGAATTATCGCGACCTCTATGTTGCGAACCTAATACCACTAACACCTACGCTACCTCATCTTCAGTTGACTATATCAACAAAGTTTATTTATATTAGAACCTTTTGTCATGAAATTGAAAAAAAGTAGAATTGGGGTGGGACAAACTTGGGTCTAGGTCGAGTTTGACCAGCGCTCCGTGCACGCGTGCACATGAGCGTTCCTCTTAATCTAATTCATAGATATTAATTAAATGAATGAGCATATTTAATTTTTATATTGAACAATGAATTGTTATATAATGTATTTTATATACTACAATAATTTATCTTCATAATACATTATATATATTACAATGTTACATTTGTTTATGACAATTGTATATCATGCAAAGATCAATACAATAGTGGTTTAGATTGATCCGTAATTTTTTGCATATATCCACAAACAAGGAAATTTTGTGAATATTATTATTCCCTAGGCGAAAACTCGAGACCAATCTATACCATTGATTTAAATTAAATGGATGTTGTAGATCTAATTCTTCCTAATATTTGAGGGGTATTTAGTCATTTCAAACTCAAAACATATCCTATCAAACTCGATCTAATTACATTTATACATGACATGCTTTTATGCCAAAGATTCATTTTCTGCTCGCCTGAATTTCTTGAAGTTTTTTTTTTTATGAAATTCAAAGTCAAGACCCCAACCTACTCTCTTCGAGCTTCGCAGGAGAAACACCGTGCCCCTTTCTCTTCATCGGTAAAAAAATAAAAAAAATAAAAATTGAAAACGTTATGTCTGAAATGCACGCATTCATAAAATACAAGCTTGATAATGATGGTTCAAACACACAATAAAATGAACTTAATAATCTCGCAATATAGATTGTGTAGGATTCTAATATTTAGGGTTCCGAATTAGCTATTATATCTTAGGGACAATTATTGTGGACCGCATACATATATAAGAGAACAATATTATCTTATGAAATAAGAGCCTCACCATTGCCTTCACACAATGATTATTTAATATTTTTTTACTCTACATAATGTTTTTTGCTTCTATTTTTATTCTTAACCTTGTTTACAACTTTCAACAGCATTCGGGCATAATTGGACAATTAACTCCAAATAAAAATTCAACCCCATTAGTAAATATATATATATAGAGAGAGAGGGAATATACCCAATCATATTAAAATTTCAGATGCCGCTGAAAAGTAAGCCAACTATATGCAATCTATGGCATTATTAGATGAAATCAACGGCAATAAATGAATGTGGCCCCACCAAAATTGCAAGTGGAAAAACCCCTCCACCAAGAAAACTAGATTATAACCAAGGACAGCGTGAACCTAACTCTGGATTCCGAGAATCAAGACACCTGGCTTTCTTATCACCAATCACCTCTCAACACATTTCCATCAACAAAACACCCATTATAAAAATTTTCCCAACCGTGGGTTTGCAAGTTACCTCCTTCCAAATTTAGCATTTCAATATAACAATACCCTCTTTTTTCCTCTTATTTTTATTTTAATAAAGGATAAGAACGTCCTATCAAATACTCTATATTTGTGTACATTTTTTACTATTTTAGTGGCAAGATTTGTTATCAATTGGCGACGGAAGTTTTAAGGAGTCCGCATCAGCTAGCGAATCTTAATATTTTTCTTATATTATTTATAGATTTTATAATTATTTCTTTTTTAAATATATCTTTACATTAAATTTTAATTTTTTCTTACATTATTCATCTTTTATTTTTTTAATTCTTGATAATTCATATAATTTTCATAATTTAAAATTTTAAATTTAAATTAACTTGAATAATATAATTAAAATTTTAAAATTATTTGCTCAAGTTAAAAAATCACATTAATTAAAAGTTTAAATTACATTATTGAAATCAGTAAAATTACATAAATTAAACTCATAAATTACATAAATTAAAATCCTAGATTGCATATAATTAAAAACTAAAACTAAACAAATATAAATCTTTGCCTCAAGTTGGTAACAAGAAAGCGTGGTTTTCGTCTTGTTCCTCCGTTATTTTAGATGTGTCGTAAGCATTGGATTCGAAGAATAACTTTAACAAGGCGGCGCGGGTCGTGTTATCTATTAAACATCTCATGTTGTTTATCTCCTCTGTCGCTGCAGTGGTCGTTGACGATGTCGCATTCCTATTTCCCCTGCGTTTCGCTGCCTTCTAGCCAATAGGGCGGCTCCTCACTCGGAACGGGCTCGAGTTTGACATCTCCGCTTGTGTTGAATTGGCCGCTAGACGTATGCTTTGTACGCTTTGGTATGGTCAACCCGCTGCTCACCCATTTTCCGCAAAAGCAAACTTTCTCCCAAGTCTTCAGATATTTGAATGGTTTCTTATTCTCGTTCAAGTACGTGGATAATGCATCCTTCAACACGTCCAACTCTCTTGAACCGCTCTCTCTTTCTTTCTATTATGTTGTAGATGCTGTAACATTTGGAGAGTTTGCGGTCAACTCTATATGTTTTAAGTGTGGAGGACAACCAATCTTCATTAACAAAATAAAAATAAAATTTTTAACAAAACCAATCGTCGTTCTAAGTCAAAAGAAAGTTACTCCCAATGATAGTACAGCAATGGTCCTATTCTATTTCACCTAAAAACTCATCCAAAAGTTAAATAACTCCAAACCAAAATATATACATTATTTCCCAAATCATGGATTATGAAACTCGAACATAACATGTGTAACAAGATCAACTAGTGCCCTACTGTTCGTGAACATAAATTAGCGCAATAAATAGAAATTACGAACATGACAGTATCGCCATAAATTAGATACACATCATATCGCAAATTTCTATGAAATCTCTCTTGTCATTTCATACTATTCCTTGTTGCCCAAAAAAAAAAAAAAAAAAAAGAATACCCATTTCCTGCAGCACTTTTGAGTTCAACAAGGTATTAATATCATACAGATTGAAGCTTAAGTAACTGAAATTTGGATACAATCAATCCAAAATATAGGTAAAAGAAAAGCTCAATCCCCAAAATGAAAAGAGTGATCACTGCATATATACAAAGTATATTTTTCATAGAACTCAAGGCTTATGTTTCCAAGTTCAACACTAAACTTTACATATTGTCTTATTTTTTCTTTCTCCTCTGGTCTATATTTCACATTTCTATACAATAGTTGCTTCTATATACAGTGTGGTAGAAAAACTACTAATACTTAACACAAACACACCTACACCTCCAATAAGGTTAAGCAAAGTTTTAAGTTAATATGTAGGTTTGGCCCTATATTTCTAACATGAGACCTCCCATTGGGGATCTATGGGGAATACCCTTTCTCCGCTTTGCAGAGCGGAAATTCACCGCCGTCCGCGGCGGCGTCGACGGCGTGAAGCTAGGAAACCTGCTTGTATTCCGGCCATGGCTACTGCTGCTGCTGTACGAGTCCTCCGACTCGGACGCCGCCCCCTTCTTCTCCGGAGAGTGCCTCCGAATCTTTAGAAAGTTATTCGATGTCCCAACAATCTGAAAATCAAGAATCAATTAATACAACCATAAGTCAATTATTTAGTCGATTATCACAAAATGCAATCAATCAAACCCTCATTTTACCCCCTTTTGAATCAATTTTTGAATGGCCAATATTACCTTGCAGCCGAGGGAGCAGAAACGGAAGGAGTCGAGGAGGCTGCGATCGCATACTTGGCAGGTGTTGGTGACGCCTTTGCCCGGGCGCGGCTGAGGCCGCTCGTTCAAGAAGACAACCTTGGCGCTGTTGATTATGTATGTCTGAACAGAGCTTATGTCCAAATACTTCTGGATTTCATTCACTCTGATAACATCGTGGTACGACGACCTCCTTATCTGCGATCAATCCATCATCATTGATCAACACCAATTCAATGTGAGAAGAAAATGCAAAGTCAACGCTGCTAATTTGCCATTAAAAGAGTGCTAAAAGTGGATTTTTCCTTTTCGTCTCTTTTTTAATGCTAAGAATTGATCAGAAGGCGATGAAGGTACCTGAATAGCGCGGTGGTCGCGGTGATGAGACAAACAGAGAGAGCAGAGGGCGCCATTCATACAATCCAAACAGTACATATTGCATTCGCTCTTGTGAGAATCGGCGTGGAATTTGCATTGGACGAAGAACTGTTCCTTCAGCAGAGGCTTCAGCCATGGCGGCCATCGGTTCTCTTCCTCATCAGCTCCCTGTTCAATCATAAAACTTATGTTCAACAAAATATACAAAAACCCCAGAAAAATCGGGTGAGCAATATTAGTTTACCATGATTCTCCTGTTTTTAGGCTTGAAGTCAGAAACAGGGGTTTCTTGGTTTTCAATCGCCAGCTTTAATGACTTCTTTTTCCTTTTTCACAGAGAGAGAGAGGGAGAGAGAAATAGTTGCTTTATCTGCTCAATTGCTATGATGAGAAATTCGTATTGTGCGTGTAATGTGTGTGTGCGTGCGTTTTCTAGAGGAAAGTTTTCAAGTGGAGGCGGTGTCTGTGCGTGTGTAATAGAAGAGGGGGTTGGGGTGTGGGGTGTGGGGTGTGGGGTGAGTTGTTCTTATCCTTTGAGCTTTGAAGTCTACATACATTAACAATGTCCGGACCTAGCTCCGAGGCTGAGCCACAGCTTAGTTTCTTTTATTTTATATATTTCTATTACCAATATTATAAAAATAATTAATTCATTGTTGGCTTTCATTTTCACTTGTTGACATATTCTCGTCTTGATCTTATCGATTAGCGCGAAAAATGTTTATTAATGCCCAATATTTTACGATAAATGTCATATCACTGTACAAGAAAAAAGGGAATTTTATGGTGTGATGCGATATTATTGTGCATAATAATACATCGTTGTAAAATTTGGTGTTCACTAAATTAGGTACTCCACATCTTATTTGGTGGATAGGATATTTGATTACTGAGTTGGCGCATTATATTTAGACCTCTCTTAAACATTTTTGTTTATTTTAGTTGGGGAGGCGAGTCTTAAATTTTCTCCATTATATTTAGATTTTTGTATCAGTCTGGATTTTTATTAAAAGACGACTATCAGATAAGGTATACTAAACTGAAATTCAGATACCGATGCATGATAAAATGTAGCAATATTTTATATCAATCAGTAGCTCAATATTATTTTGGACTGTACTTGTTTATTCTTCCTACATATTTTAAATATTGTGTGCAATTGTGAGTTCATGAGTCATAGCTCATAATTCAATTCTACTTTATTTGCAATTTATCTTTTGTTAGGACTAAATACTATTATTTTTAAAAAATAATTATTGGCATCATTATTTTTTATCAATTACATAACAACCAAAGTTGGCTGTATCTAGCTTCTCACCGAGAACTAAATACTACTTCTGAACAGGAATATGAATATTTGTTTACAAACGAGCTTTGTTTAATAGTACCCTTTTTATTGTAAAAGTAGTAATTTTGCGAAAATGTTATTTGTGTCCAAAAATATTATTCCGTCCGTCCACTAAAAGTATGCAACAATTACTATAAAAGGTGTCCATCAAAATTGTACAACTTTTCTTTTTTGGTAAAAAATCACACTCTTTCCTTATAATTTATCCTTACATATATATTTCTTTACAATTGTTGTTTTTTCTCCTCTACAAAAATATTAGAATGTTGTACATTCTTGGTGAAAGGAGATAGTATGTTTTTTTAGAAAGAAAATAATTGAATTTTGCATCTCAGTTATCTACTAAATTACATATGTCTCATCATGGATAGCCACTTTTTGAAGTCATCATATAAGGCTGCGGAATCATTTAGTCATATCATTTTTCACATTTTAGAAGAAGATATTAATAAGGGTTACAAAATATTTAGAATGACAACTATTCCAATATATATCTCATTTTCGAATTATGGAGAAAGAAAATGGGATTTGATATATTGACTTTAAACAGGTGGTAAGTAGTCCATGTGGAGATCTGAGGCCCCAAATAGCGAATTGAAAAAAACGTTTAGCTAGAAATGAAACCATCTACCATACAAAATTAATTATGTATTCCTGAACAATTTTGATTCAAATTAATGGTCAGCATTTACTATTATATCAGACTGATCAGTTAGTCACATAGAACATTAGTGAGAATACTGAATACCCTCTCCTTTGAATTGTCAATATAAATATAAAACTCCATTGGCTTTAGTATTTGATGTATCCGTCTTTGGAAGGTATGCGTGTTTGTGTATGTTAGTTTATATATATTTTTTAATTAAGCTTTCAATTCCCCCCCAAAAAAAAAAAAGAAACTTCTGAAATGTTCTTCAAATAATTAAATAAGTTAAATGAATAAAAGAACATCAGAAAATACAAGAAGTTTAGGGTTAATGTTGTATGTAGATGTAGTGTATTCCCAGAAATGGTTTCAACGGCTCATGATCCGGAACTGCCAGTTCGAGGTTCAAAATTCAAAACCGTAATCAACCATTTATAGGGACTATATAGTGCAGTTCGCAACTGTGACCTGCCGAGTTCATAAATCTAATTACTAATCCAAGTTGGTCCAATATCTATTCTATTTATCAATTAATTATCACACATTTTAGACATGTTCCTAACTAATATAACTGCAGCACACTGTGTATAGAGGTTGTCGATTGTTGACTCTAGATTCAATCTTCTAAACTATATCCCGCATCCTTATTTTTCCATACTTGGTAGAAAAAAGACTACAGAAAAAATAGAGAGATTAATCGGGCGAAGCAGTAGATGTGTATGTGTCGCCTATCTGCTTTCTCTCTCTATATAGACATATATTTTGTGCAATTTTTATCTTGATCTAGTTAGGAAATCCTGCTATGATAATAATTAATATATACTCAAAATAGAGTTATATTTACCATATAATATTTCTAATTAAAAAGATATACCATATTTAGTAAATAAATAAGTCAAATGGGCTTCATGACATTGTAGGGAGCGATTTCTCTAATCAGGCCAGGCCCTAGGGCTGAGTATTTGTTTTTCGATTCGGTATTTTGCTAAAATTGAACCAAACCAAATTTATAACTTCTTTGAAAGAAAAAGCCAAATCGAACCAAATTATTCGAACAATATCGAACTGAAACAATCGAAATTTTAAAATTAAAATCGAACTGGACCAAAAAATCAAACATAACCAAAAGACTTGAAAAAACCTAAAAACTGAAAAATCAAATTTTTAATATATATATATATATATATATATGTATATTATATTATGCTCCCTCAGTCCCCGAATAGTATGTTATGGGGGGGGGGGGGAGAGCACCATTTTTTTTTTTAAAAAAATTGAGACATATTTTAAGTGGAGATGAGTCTGATCACAAGGTATTGAGTGTTGGATAAATATTGGTTAGTGATTTGTTGGGCCCATAAAAAGTGAAGTGGTGGACTTTTTTGTAATATCGAGTGTGAATGATGACAAAATATAAAGGGTAATATCCTAAATTAAAACATTACACTTTTGGTGGACGAACAGAAATGGTAATATGATCACACTCTTCGTGGATGGATAGAGTATAACCATATATATAATTCGGTTTTCGGCTGTGTTCGATTTTTAAAAATCCAAATCGAACCGAATCAAAAAACTGAATTTATTTAAAAGAAAATCAAACTAAATTTTAAATTTCGATTTGGATAGTTGCTTATTTGGTTTTTGGACATTTTTCTCAGGCCAAATGAGGTGGATCGGTCCAGAGATCAAATACGAGGAATAGAGGGGAGCCTAACTATGAATTAATTTCTTATATTCAACCCATAACAAATTATTCACTAAAGATTAATATTTCATCGTCCAAAAGAGCTCCAGCGACGAAGGGATGTACTTCGTGTGCGGACCTACAAAATAAATTTAGAGAAAGAGACTCCGATACTCAAATCTAGGAAAAAGATGAAAGCTTGAGAATTCTGCCACCGGGTTATCCAAATATCTCTTTGGTCATACTCATAATGTTATTATTCTCGTTCAATTTGAAAATAAAACAATCAATGTAGTCAACGATTAAGCGTTTACTATTAAGTTTGGATTAGTTAATACTATTGTTTTGTTATATTAGGGAAGCACCACTTCTGAATTTGAGATATTTGGCTTGAAGAATCTCACCTAACCAATTTAGTTTCTTATTAGTTTAGTTCCTTTCCTTTTTATGGATTTAACATTTATTGTAATTTAGCTAAATTTGTAAATGCTATATATATTGAAATGGAGGCATATTATTAATATAACAATTTTATTTTCTTCTTATTTTTTTTCTTCTAAAGATTAAATCTCAGTTATATATAAAGGAGTTAACTGAGTGGTCCAACGACCTCGTCAGCACGGATCAACTGCCATTGGTGATATTAGAAAATTAATTGTTGCTACTAATGATAGAGAAAGTAATTGACTTCAACGTAAAAGCCATTACTCATGATACAAAAGTTAAATAAAATATTCAGTAAGCTAAAATATAGTTAGCGTGATTAGGTTGTCTTTTATTATTATACCAAGACATTACTTTAGATAAGTGCAGCAAACGTTTCTTCCTACTTTAAAAAGATTATGTTGAGTATATTTAATTCTATTAAATTAAATTTATTCTTATGGTAAATTAAGTCCTAGTCATGTATAAGTTAAGGAACTTGATGTAGACTAACAATTTTCCAACGGCTACTCACATAGTCAAATTGAATAAAAATATAAAATTAATCTAACATGAAAGTTAAAATTAAACTTATAGGCCACTTCGCTATGTTTAAGCTTTCTTTTTTTTTTACAACTCACACATCCCACACTCATGCATCAGAGGTGACTCGAACCCACGATCTATTGATTGACGGGAAACGTCTTACCAACTGAGCTGCATTTCGTCGTCAAAAAATGCCAAAAAATATAGATACACTAGCATAAGATCTATCCAAAAAGGGTTTTTAAGTGACGACGAAGCGCAACTTTTGTAAATTGCGTCCCCTCCAACCAAAAATAATATATAATGCATAGTTAAACTCAAATTATATATCTACTTTGGAACTAACAATTTTTTTAAATTTCCAAAAATAGTTTATAAGACACAAATGATAGAAGGCGTACATAGATGTTCATTTGATGAGACATAAGATTATATTACGTACCTAATATAAATAGCATGTGTCACTCTTTGAATCATATATATATATATATATATATATATATATATATATATATATATATATATATATAGAATAGAAATAAAATGAGAAATCACATCTCACATTATAAC
>JAYDZE010550783.1:0-13551 GCA_034509125.1 Monilaria moniliformis | reverse complement strand
AAATAAAAAAAAATTGAAAACCAGATCTAGGCGGCCGCCTAGGCGGAAATCGGCCGCCTAATCGCCGCCTAATCGCGACTAGGCGTTCAGCCGCCTAACCCACCCGATTTACCCGTATGCGCCGCGGCAAGCGGCCGCCTAGGCCGATTTTTACAACAGAGGTTTTTTCCATGTGAATCACGTTCTCAGAACATAACTCTTTGAACTCAAGGACTTCATACTCTCTTTTAATTTTGGAATGTGTCTAACACTATTCAACTACAACACGATCCGTTTGGTGTGGTGATCCGGACATTTTCTTTTTTCACTATCTTCAAGGGTTTGTTATCAGCAAGATAGACTAGCCCAAAATCGCTAGAGATGTAATGCTTCATTATATTAGTATCACTGCACTAATGAAACAACGCTACAGAATCGAACACCACAGACTCCAACGGACTGATCATGCTCAAGACCAACGCATCACAAATCTCATCGGTGGTTGCGTTTGCAGTCTTCTTATCATTCTGACACATTTTGTTTTTCTTTGGTGCTTCACTCTCGCCTTTGTAATGTTCGAATTCATCACATTTCTAGCATTTTATCAAACTCAGTCATCCCTGGATTGACTCTTTTCTATGGACATCGATCTGCTCCAATGTTGCATACGCTGCGATATGCCATTTTCTTCTGTGTTCAATGTTGACCCTGTAGTGGATCCAAATTCTTTCATGCCAATCTTCTTGCTGATCATCAGATCATCCACTTAGTCAAAACACAGGTTAGCCTTCGTGGATGAAGTAGTAACTGTCGTCACCGTTCCAGCTCAACGCTTTGGCAGAGAAGATAGCATAATTAAGGCATGTATCTCGTTATGAAACTCGATTTCATTTTACCTCAATTGCCAGTGATCATGTTGAACTCGTTCAGATGTTGTTGTATCGGTGTACCCTCTAACATCCTTAGGTTGAACAACCGCCTAATCAAATGAATCTTGTTCACTATTGATGGCTTCTAGTACATATGCTCCAAAATCGCCAACATCTCTTTCGCCGACTTCGTTCCAGTCATGTGGTAGGCCACGTTGCTGGACAACGATGAACATATGGCTCTCATCGCTTTTCTATCCAATAACTCCCACTCGCCTAAATCCACATTCCCCGACGTTTTTTTCAAGGCCTGATATAGGTCTTAAACATAGAGGTAATCCTCGATCTGCATCTTTCAGAAACTAAGATTTGATAACCAAACCTTTTGATCGATATTCGCTTTTACTTAAGAAATTAGAAGTTTGAGGAAATGTACTTTTTATAGGTCCCTCATCGACTTGGATTGATGGCTATCGGTAAGAAGAAGCTCGGGATAGGCGCTATATGGCACACAACTGGTTTTATTGATGTGAGTCAATAAATCACATGGAAGTTTACTCTTCAGAAGAAATGGGAAAATCATAATACGAGAGGGTGGCTCTTCAGAGTCCCCAAAGAAACGAGCAAATAGCCTGTGAAATTGGCGGACACCCTTGGTAGGTTTAATTACTTGCAAGATATAAAGCGTCATTGACGAAAGGACTGATTTGATCAACATCAGCCGACTCTCCATGGAGAGCAAGGATTTATCCTAACCCGGAAGTCTTTGTTTTTGCCTTACTCAAAATAAAATCTCTTCAAACATTGACTTTGTTATTCTCCCTTTATAAAGTGGCGCACCAAGATAAGTGAAAGGTAATTTACGGGGAATCAAGCCCGTAGTTGAGAGACAAAAATGCATCTCTCCTAGGAGAAGAGGTGACGAGAGAAAAAAATAGAGCTTTTGGAATTATTGATCCGCTGCCCGGAATAATTTTGATAGTCAATAATCCACCAAACTTCTCCATCGACATCTTTCCATCGCCAGTCATCGTGATTGCTCCCTCCAAACCAGGAGCTCTAGATACTAGTTGTTGGAAAATAACACATACACAATCTCAAAAAAGCAATAAAGAATACGGAAATTGTTTACCCAAATCGTCTTTACGAGACTACGTCTGGAAGTGTTGTCAAGTTATTTCACTAGAGAATTTTTTATGAGTGGTGCACATTACAATTAAATGAGGGAGGCTATTTATAAGTATGGAAA
Source organism: Monilaria moniliformis (assembly GCA_034509125.1). Taxonomy (NCBI): domain Eukaryota; kingdom Viridiplantae; phylum Streptophyta; class Magnoliopsida; order Caryophyllales; family Aizoaceae; genus Monilaria; species Monilaria moniliformis. The sequence continues at coordinate 11,454 of JAYDZE010550783.1, read as the reverse complement.
AACCCTAACGAATAGAATCATAATCTGACTAGAATTCCTCCAAGTTGATGGACTCTAATTCTAATCCTTATCAGACTCCTCAATCAATGACAGACTTAGATGGGACAATGGGGACACTGGCCCCTATTACAATCCCTAAACTATTTAGTCCGTTCACCAGACTGATATAATGAGGTGGAATGTTGATATTCTCCATCGGATATGCGAAGTCATCAGGGTGATTGGCTCCGGAGTTCAGTATATCACCAAACCTCTCTACAGGTGGATTAGGCACTCCATTGCCTAAATTGTTCGCTGCCATCTCTTCAATTTCCGACTGTTCTGATTTTGAACTCTCCTGCTCTGTACCGTACAATGGATTAGTTCTCACAGGACTTGAATAGCTTGGAAAGCTCCCAATCTCTTGACCTCGAGGTAACCTTCTGTGTCTTGTAAGCAAACCGAACTGAGGTGGGCCTTTAGATCGAGTGTGGTGCATCCACTGTGCTCAATAATCTGTCTGTGATACCTGCACAACAGAAAATACACCAACACAGTACAAGAAAACTAGAAAAAGAAAAACAATAAATTGAAAGAAACTAAAAACAAAATAAACAAAATTAAACAAACAATTGCTCTCCTCGGCAACGCCGCCAAAAACTTGATGTGTATTTTAGAGTATGAAATTATGTTCCAATGATCACACACAAGTACTAAAATTACCCTAAAATTACTTCTAACTGCAAGAGTACAGTGTCGAAAGTAGCAATTAGGGGTCGAACCCACAAGGATATTAATTGATTGCCTAACTTAAAGTAAAGTAAATATATGGAGATGGGAGATTAACTAAGACTGAAATTTCAAAATAACAAAACTAAAGAAGAAAATAAATTGTTGCTTAATGAGATGGAAGAGGTTATCCCTATATGTTTCAGATGATCGATAGACAAACTTAATTCGAATCTATGCCCTATTTCAATTTTATGGATTTGAGGATTATGCTTTAGTTTTACGCTCGATTGGCACTGAACATGTCAAAAGAATTATTGGATTATCATAAGCTGAACACGTCTAATAACCCTTTTTCATTAACCTAAGTTCTCGTGGAAGCACAGAAAACTCAAAATAATTACTAAGCCTAATTAGCACATGTATCAACCTCTAAACAAGTATCTGAACAGTACTAGTCCTAAGATTTCCGAATTATTCAATAGCTCCTATTTTCCAAGTTAAAGAGACATTAGAAAATAAGCAAGATAAACTACTTAATGATGCACCACAAAATAGTTTATAGCAAATTCAATCCAATAAACGGAATCAATCCAATAAATCGAACAGAGAACGACGAATTCAAATCAACGACTGTCTACAATCATCCTACTACATACTAGGAATAACGCGAGAAAATTATCCTAACATCCTAGAATTGAAAATAGTAAATAAACTTGAAACCGTGTTCATGGCCATAGTTGATTCCTGCGCTCGTCTCTTAGATTGATGATGTTCTTGCTTGAAGATCTTCTCACAAGGGTTCGTTCTCTCTCTTTTCTCTCTTTTTGAAACTACTCTGTAACCTCCAGTTTTATCTTCCCTATTTGGAACGTGCTGAGAGGGTATTAAAGTGGTAGGTTAAGTTGGGCTCTTTCTGGGCTTGACGGGTTGCGAGTGGGCCTCGCGTGCGCCACCCGACCGGGTGGCATATAGTGTTAAGACCACCCGGTCGGGTGGCAGTCGCTGGAACGAAAATCACTCTGCACCCGGCCGGGTGGCACTCTGCCGGACGTGCACCCGGCCGGGTGCAAATCCGCCGATTCGACCCGTTCGGGTCATCTTTTGTGCTCAATATCACCCGGTCAGGTGGCAGCCTCTGGACTGTCCGTCCAGTCCTTGACATCCACCCGGCCGGGTAGTATTTGGGCCCCTTTTGTGCCCGGCCGGGTTGTTCCTTCTGGCTCCCAAATTCGCCCAAAATAACATCTTTTGCACGCTTTCCTGTCTTAACTACATGATCTGTACAAACTCGTTAATCATACCAAAAGAGGGTAATTATTTGTAACATTGACATGGAAATAACACCAATTAGACAAAACACAGCTACAAACAAATCCCAAAAACACATAACTCTACGAGGTCATCACAGTACCCTTATGGCCATTACCCCGTCCCAAAATTATTGTCTGACGTCCTGTCCAGAGTGCACTTAAACTAGATATACCCGATAAGAAATTCTTAGGTATGCCCCTCTCAACTTACACCTTCTGCCCGTGTCAGTAAATCTATCTCAAATGGAAATAAGAACCATACTCCTTATGGCTTAATCTATTGGTGATCTTATCTTCCGTAAGTAATCAACAACCTATTAACTACTTCGTTATGATAAGACCATATTGGAATTAGACCTAACACTTTGAGAATATTCACATGTAATTATTATGCCCATATTAGATCTCTCGAGCTTATTGGTTCATATTCAATATGTCCTTATCCAAACCAAACTAAATAATTTAGCTAGCCATAATTAAATAAACAAAGACAATAGATATAAAAGAAAATATACTTGAATAAAAGAAAGAACTTACAAAATAAAACTGCATAATAATTTGGGCAACATGTGCCAACAAAAACTGTAACAAAAATAAAAATAGTGTTGCCCACATGACTTGTTTTTTCCTCATAACTCTCGAAAATAAAGAATAGAGCAGAAGTATGTAAATTGATTTCAGGTGTTGATCGTGATTCCAAGAGATTGAAGACTCATTTGGCCTATGGCCATGCATCTTATATAGAGTTGTGCTATGGTTTCTTGAGAGTCCAGCCCAAAGGCATGGGCTTGGATCTAGGGTTGGTCGCAACAACACTTTCCTTATTTATCGGCTGCGCCCAGGTCTTCATCCTTATCTTCAAGAGATTCGTCGAGATCTGCATCTTGTGGATAATGAAGATTTGATTCCATTCCTTATCTGCTTCTTAAGATAGGATTGACTTCTCTATTAACCACAACATCTTACTCTTCTCCAGCTCATCTCTTTTCAGTTTCTTTAATTAATATTCTCATATGTTCAGGATTGGATTCCACGCGATACATTGATTTGGCACTGCACTCCACTTACAATTTCGCATCATATGTTAGCTACTCTAATTAGCATGGAGTTTCCTGTAGGAGTGCACAATTGTCTTTGGTTCAAAATTTTATCTCTTTCGTAGAATGCAACCCTCCATTGCCCAAATGGCACCTACTCTGCTCTGCCCAAAGCGTCATCTTGCCCAAATATGTTCTTAGAGATACAAGAAACACAAAAACACTAAAAAAATTCGATCTAAACATCTTAACCAGAAATTAAAAACGAGCATAAAATTGCGCTCATCAGTTCCCCCAACTGTATGCAATAGACACATAGCGAATCAAGACATTTTTACGCAGCCTATGATTGTATGTAGCGTGGCATAGTGCATAAGCAATAGATGGTGTTGATCCCCTGCACACAACCCCACACCATGAAATGATTGAATTCTAAAAAGTCCACCCAACTCCCACATTCACATAGTTTCATTTTCAACACACACACACACAACACACACTCACACGCTCCCCCTTTTCCTTTTCTTTCCTCGTCAACCAGAAACAGTTAAATCCACTCCCCATTATCCAACTGCAAGAACCCACACGCCAAAAGGTGCCATCTTTTCTTTTCAACTACTGGAGCTCACAACAAGAGAGAGAGAGATGCAAGATCCCAACTCCAAGCAGCAGCTCACCCAAATGCCACCCTTCTCTGCCGCAATGCGCCCCTCTCAGCACCGCCGCGCCCACTCCGAGGTCAACTTCCGCCTCCCGGAGGACCTAGATCTGGGCTCCGACCCCTTCGACGCGCCGGCCGGTAGTTTCGAGGAGATGGGATCCGAAGACGATCTCTTCTCCACCTACATGGACATAGAGAAGCTCAGCGCTGGAGCTGGATCTGGAGCTGCCGACTCCGCCTTTGACAATGCTGGCGCCGCCGACGAAGAAGGGGAGAAGAGCGGCGGCGGCGGCGCGTCGAGACCGCGTCATCGGCACAGCAATTCGGTGGACAGCTCGAGCTTCTTGTTCAATGACAACAGCATCGAAGCTAAGAAGGCTATGCCGCCGGATAAGCTTGCTGAGCTCTGGACTATTGATCCCAAGCGCGCCAAAAGGTACCATTTTTTATTTTTTTATTTTTTAGTTTGTTTTATGTTGTGGGATTATGTTGGCAAATGTGTGTAGATGTGATCTGAGTTTGATAGGTTAGTTTGAGTGTACTTTTCTTGTGTTGAGTTCATGGACTCAGATTGGATCTTGAGATGGATCGATCTCTGTGAATCTTGAGTTTTGATGTGTGAATTTGACTGATGTTTTTATGTTTTTTTTTTTTTTCGTTTTCTCTTTCTAATCTAATCCATTACGCATTAATACATTGTGCCAAAGAGTTGGAACAGTTACTTTGTCTTTTGTAAGTAATTGAGTGTTGGGATCTATGATTGGTTTGTGATGTAATTAATGTAATCCTTTTGGATAAGGATTGAGCTGGATTGATCTGTGAACTCAAACATTTATCACAACTAGTTTATGTGTTGCTCCTAGTACTTTGTTAGTCATTACAAACCGTCCCTTTGATGGCAAGTATCAGAATTTGAAGATCTTGATTTGAGTTATTGTGGATGATTTAGATATTTCCTGTCTTTTCTCTATAACAGCTTGGTTTTAGATTCTGTTTATTAATAATGGCTATATTGTGTATGAGCTTTACTTATTACCAGGACATAAACTGCCTTAGCTGTGATTTTCTCGTGCATCTATTCTTCTTGTCGTCCACTCAGCTCATGACGTATCAAGTATTCTAGCATCGTCTTATAAATATCAGAAGATAGAACATCTAGATTTTGTAACATACTTTAGCAGAAGAAGTTCTAAAGAAAATTACTAAAGCACTTTAAATATAGTAAGACCAAATTATTTATTGCAGAATTCAAGTGTTTTTTGAAGGGATATGATGTAGTCTTTGTATATTGTAACGTTTAAGGCATCGTGCTTGTCAACTAAGCTAATAAAAAGTTGGGGTTAAAGAAATTTCAGCTTAGCTATATCAAGTGGGATTAGTATGTCGAACTTGGGACATATAAACCAAGCAATTGAGGAATCTTGTCTACTTTTTGCTCAATTGTCCGATCTTGGAAAAATAGAGTTTTAACAGTTAGGATTACAACTTGCTCATTGAACAGTTCTATAAGAGTGCTGGACATTTTAAAATGTCTTCTTTCGTGAACTGAGAACGGTGTATTGCATTGATCACTCTAGCATCTTATTTTTGTTTCCTCCCTTGTCCGCTTCACTATTCCTTTCGATTTTTTGCTGTTCATTTATTCTAGTATTGCTTGAAGTTAGATAAGATGGATTTCCTTATTCAGTTTTGTAGCATGTGATATGCTTAATCATCGACAGCCTTTCACTTATGTTTTCCTTTTATTAACAATCACAACCAATTTGTCATACAGGATTCTGGCAAATCGGCAATCTGCTGCTCGATCAAAAGAGAGGAAGGCCCGGTATATATCTGAACTGGAGAGAAAAGTTCAGACCCTCCAAACTGAAGCAACGACTCTCTCTGCGCAACTGACTCTGTTCCAGGTATGTCTACTGCAACTTCTCCAGGAAAATATGTTATAATCTCCTAATTATATGATGTTTCTGACACAAATATCGTCTGTTTCAGAGAGACACAACTGGACTGAGTAATGAGAATACAGAGCTTAAGCTTCGGTTGCAAGCCATGGAACAGCAAGCTCAACTACGTGATGGTATGTATGTATTAGTGTCTATTAGAAGATAAAGGGTTCATTAATCTTAAACCAATCGAAATCTTTTGTGATGCACCAACTCATGTATCGGGGAAGTTTTAATCACTACAAATGCCTTAGAGCTATTTGAGTCATCGCTCATTAATACTTGTTGAACCAAGATAATAGGTACTCAATAAGGCAAATTTGATATTTCAAAATATGCTTCTTGATCCTTTTCTGAATTTAGTGTGGATACAAGTTAAGAGTCTTTAATTTGTGAATAAGAATGAATTTGTGATGAAATTCTTTCTGAAATCTCTAAAAGGCTTCAAGTTTAGAATGACAATGACACGGATGAGACAACAAAGAACATGAGCACTTACTCTGCCTTCTGATTTTCACTATATCTTCTTCTCAATATGCAGCACTCAATGAAGCACTGAGGCAGGAAGTAGAAAGACTCAGAGTGGCTACTGGAGAAATGTCGACCACATCTGATACGTTCAATTTAACTATGCAGCATCTTCCCTACAACCAGACCACATTCTTTTCCAACCAGCCTCAAGCTGGCTCACACGAATCCTTGAACGTACAAATGCAGCAGTTTCATACACTTCAAGCTGGCATGTCAAGTCACCAGCAGCGTCCCATGCTTTCTGCCAATCACGCCCAGGGACTTTCCGACTCAATACACCAAGACCCTCTGGGACGTTTTCAAGGCCTTGATATCAGCAACAGGGGCACTCATGTGAAGTCCGAAGGGCCCTCACTATCCGCCAGTGAAAGCAGTAGTACATTCTGATTTCAGGTTTTTTCTGATTTTTTTCCCAAGGCCCGGAAATCTGTTTGTTTACTTGTTCATAGACTGACACCGCGTTTAACATCCCAGAATCATCAGAAATCCACATTTTTTCATTAATTTTTTTTCGTTCTTTGGAATTAACAGGTTGTTTTAGGTTTCCCCTTAGTATTGTAGGTTTGTCGTTGTTCTTTGTGTTGGGAGCCGGTCAAGTCATCATATCATTTCATTTAGTCTACATTTTGATTTATTCGTTAAAACTGAGAAATCATAGCTTGTGATGTGGCTGGATCTTCGCACCACGAAGGTGGTAATGCTTCACTTGTGTGGAGCTTTGTGTGACTCAGTTTGCTAATGTTGTCGGTCGATTGTAATGGACTTGCACATCAGTTTGTGTTGACTGATATATTTTTATGCTGTGCCCCTCACTCATCTTAATTGTTTCTTGCATTTCATTTTATCCTCGCATATATATATATATATATATACACACTTTTTATTATATATATTTATACACTCACGCACATAATATGACTCGAACCCCGACCCATAAGTTGGAGGGGAAGCGTCGTCTTATATATATTTGATGGTGTTTAAGATTGCTGAAAATTCAAGAATCGGCTTCATCTTATAGTACATATATAGTATTTGAATCTGTTCTCACTGCTTATTTATGCAAGTTTTGGAACTTTTTCTGCTATTTAGCTTATAAATTTCCTACACTTATCATTTTTTGCCAATCTCATGTGATCTCTACTTTGGTTTGCTATTGTTACCAGATTAGAAAATGATAAATTATTTTATCGAACTGCTATATTAATTAGTAGGTTTAGTACTGTATATAGAGCTGTGTATGTATAGACAAATGATGAAGCAATCTAGTAAACTAACCTGTCATCATTTATAGCAAAATTGTTCCAAGTCTAAAGGGGTTTGATTCATTTGTTTCTTGCACATCTGCAACCCTAACTACCCCAACTATATAATAACTATGATTACTACATGGATGGACCCTCCAGAATTGGGGTTTGGTTCTTTTTTTTTTTCTTTTTCTTTTTTTCCTTTCTTTTTTGTAATTGGGGACGAGAGGATTGGGGTTTTTTCGTATTCTGATCTCTCATCTTTAGACAACAGAGGAATACTACTAAGCTATAATGTTCATAGTTGTTTGATTCATGGGAAAATTATAATCTAATACCCAAACTATTGATTTTTTCACAATTGCGTCTCGATCTTAGGAAATAACAATATGATCCTTGAAACATAAAACTTCTAATAATGACATCCTGAAATTTGATTTCAGGAAACGGAAATCATATGCATCACTGAATGCTTATTTGTACGTTAGCAAAAGAAGTTAAAAATGATTGCCTCCGAGGAATTAATGTCAACTCATTTTTCGCATCAAACCAACATCATATTGATGCCACATCATTTTTAATTTCTTTTATTAAATCATGCCATGTAGAATTTTAGTCGTCCCAAATTGAACATAAGGATCTAATTGTAAAAATTTTATAGTCCGGGTGTTCGATTGTTAAATTCTTTAGATTACGACATAATTGCGAAAATGTTAAACTTTATTTTTTGGAGTTACACACTCATACTAACACATATTAAGTGAATCGAAAACTCAAATTATTAATTAGAGTAGAAATACCTTACCAACTAAATAATGCTTTGTTGTCATGAACATGTCGATAATAAACTTGGGTGATAATGTTTAATTTTCCCTTGATTCATTTGTTATATTTCATGTTTTGTTGTGCTAATATATAAATTCATATATGTATATTTATGATGTTATCGAATTCAATAATATAGTAAATCATAAAATATTATATATATGTATTAAATTTAATATTATAATTTAATTTAAACCCATAAATTATGTGACACGAGAGATAGTGGATGGATACATGACTATGGAGCCATCGATATTATGACATATGATAAATCAGATATAATTGAACTCTCTAAGCCCCTGAGAACTCATGTCTTAACTGCTAGTGGAGAATTTGCCTATGTTGATGGAGCCGAAATCATAGAAATTTCACTCACCTTGAGGATATCAAATTATCTCTATATCTCCCTGTGTCATATAAATTGATGTTCATTAGTTATGTTACAACGTAGCTTAATTGTACTTTGCTTATGCATCCCCATGTCTGCGTTTTACATGATATCGAGACATGGGAGATTATTGGATGTGACACTGAGCATCATGGGTTGTATATACTATGTGGATGAGATAGCTCAACAAGGTAGTGTGATGTTGGCTCACGAAACTGCAGAGCGAAAAGCTTGGCTTTAACATCTTCGTTTGGGGCATTTTTCTATGGGCTATCTTAAACTTTTATTTCTTACGTTAGTACAAACTCAGAAACTATGCTGTGAAACTAGTGTTTTGGCTAAGAGCCACAGAATATCCTTCAAACGAAATAATACATGTACGGATTCTATTTTTTCCCTTAGTTTATTATGATGTCTAGGGTCCTTCACCTGTTGTATGAGGTTAGGGTTTCAAATTTTTTTGTCATTTTTGGATGATTGCACTCAAATGACATGTGTATATTTTTTTGAAACATAAACTGAAGTTTTTCAAAAACTTACTCATTTCTACACCATGGTCCAAACATAATTCTAGAAAAATATCAAAATTCTTAGATCAGACAATGGATGGAGTTCACCAATACCTCCATGAAGCAATTTTTTTCAGGAAAAGAGGGTTAGCGCACCAAACCACTTGTTCACAAACCCAGAGCAAAATAATATGGCCGAAAGAAAGAATTTCATTCTTCTCAAAATGGCTGGAGCCCTCCTAATTTAATCCTAGATACCAAAATATTTCTGGCTAGAAACCGTAGCTACTTCTGTCTATCTTCTCAGCTGTCTTCCTACCAAAACTCTAAACCTTAAAATACCTCTCCAAAACTATTCTACTATAGCCAAAAGGGATATTGGTGTTATGAACTAAAATTCCATCAAATTCTTACTACTATGAATTATGATTTTCTTGAAATCGAAATTTTCTATCACACTTGCCTTAGCAGTCAAGGGATAGTGAAAGGTTAACAGTATCGTCAAGCCAATCTCTAATACTCTTGTAATGTCCACGGAGCCTAGTGACTCTGTCTCCCATCCATTATTAATATCTGAGATAAGTGATTTCAAGCCTGGTGATGCTCATTTTTTGAGCTTGAGCCTCATATTAATGAGGTTCCAGAAATTGAAGGACATGATACAACAGTAGATGGAGATATAGGACAATATGAACTGCCACCCAGGAATAACTAGGGTATCCTACCTAAAAGATATATTATGGAAAAGAATGTGTGAAAGTCAAGATACTCATGGAAAACATTGCCAGTGTGAGCCTTTTTGAGATGGCTTGAGCTTTCAAGGCTGCTCTTTATGAAGAAGAAATGATTCCACAAACAGTAGAGCAGACTCTTAAGTTCAAAGATTGAATGATGCAATGAAAGCTGAAATGGATGCATTGGCCGGAAGCAACACTTGGGAAAAGTGTCAATTGCCATAATGAAAAGGAGTTGTAGGCCGCAGATGGGTCTTTACCATTAAATGAAGACGAAATTGGACTATTGAAAGGTACAAAGCACGATTGGTGGCTAAAGGATGCACTCAGACATATGGTTTTGATTATTCTGTGACTTTCTCACATATAGCCAAGATAAGTATAGTCCGAATTTTGCTCTCAATTATAGCTAACGAAGAATGGTCTCTTCGTCAGTTTGATGTCACCAATGTCTTTCTATATGGTGAATTAGAATAAAGTATACATGGAGGCACTCCTGAGATTCTCAAGTGTTTGAGAGTGGAGAAGTATGTCGATTAAGAAAGACATTGTATGGACTTAAACAATCCCCACAAGCATGATTTAGGAGATTTACAGCAGTTATGAGAGAATATGAGTATCAACAAAGTAATTCGGATCACGTATTATTTCTTAAAAAAAAGGGTGATCTCGTTACCTGGTTAATCATTTATGTTGATGATATGATTATTATTGGTAATGGTTCAGAAGAGATAGAGATGCTGAAAGGCATGTTATTAAAGAGTATGAGATGAAAAGTTGGGAGCTTTGAAGTACTTCCTTGGCATTGAATTAAGTACTTAGATCAGGCAAAGAGATCTTCATATGTCAAAAGAAGTATACTTTAGATCTTCTGGCAAAAACTGAAATGTTGGATTGCAAGCCGACTGATACACCCATTGCGATGAATCATGGGTTACAAATTATAGAAGGGGCAGAATTGGCGGATCAAGTGAGGTATCAGCGTTTGGTAGGAAAACTAATCTATCTATTTCATACCAAACCTGATATAGTTTATGCAGTCGGAGTTGTTAGTCAATTCACACATAAACCACAAGTTGATCATCTAGAAGTTGCACTTAGAATCTTGAGATATTTGAAGAGAACTTTCAACCATGAGATCCTGTTCAAGAAAAATGGGTATTTGGAGATGCATGGATACACACATGCAGATTGGGCTGGCCACCTGACAGACAGGAGGTCCACATCTGTCTACTTTACTTTTGTTGGAGGTAACCTCGTCAATTGAAGTATAAAAAAAATATAATTACTCTTTCAAGTGGCGATACAAAATTTATAGAGGTAAAAAAATGGATTAACTAAAGTCTTATGGCTACGAAAACTACTATAGAATGAATAATCAATCAATACAAAAATTCATTAGATAAATTTTATTATTATACGTTAATTTTTTTTGTGATCGTTATATAATTTTTTCTATACTAAATGAAAATTAATTTTTTTCGTATGCATGGAACTTAAGTATTTTTATTTTGACTATGATACATGTTATAATAATAATAATAATAATAATAATAATAAT
>JAYDZE010550771.1:0-25251 GCA_034509125.1 Monilaria moniliformis | reverse complement strand
GCACCAGTGGCCACGGCCCCCCCCCCCCCCCCGCTAATCAATGTTACATTTCTCCCCCTTTCATCTCCATGTTTCTAGCCGACTCCTTTTTTCAAATCTCCCTTTCTTGAGTTTTTCCATCCATCTCTCAAATTTTTATCTTTTTGGCTCTCTAATCTTTGTTTCTTTTTTCTTTTTCTTTTTTTAAAATAATGGGTTGAGTTTAAGGCCCAACGAAAAAAGAAGGAAACTCAAAGAAAAAAGAATGGGTGGGCCTATTGAAGGAGTACATAAATTTAACATATTTATAAATCTTTACTACTAGACTTCATAGTAATACTAAAAGAAATTGGGGGTATAGTTGTACTCCCATGTCCCAAGCTAGATCAACCAATGTATGGATGTCACATTCCATTGATGCATACTATATATTTAAAAGATTATCTATATAAAATAATGTGTTATATACATATATATATAGGAGATGGATTATGTGGGTATCCAAAATTTAGGTAGTAAGTAGTACTTCATATTATCCATCTATTTCATAGTTCTTATGGTCCATTTTTATTTTTATTTTTTGTATTTTTAAAGTTGATGGATGCTACTTTTACTATAGTAAGGTTAAAATCGTAACTCAGTTTTAATAAGATTCATAATATATATATATATATATATGTGTGTGTGTGTGTGTGTGTGTGTGTGTGTGTGTGTGTGTGTGTGTGTGTGTGTAAATTTTATTAAACAGAAAACTATATTTAATTGAACATGAAAACTACATACTATTATACACAAATATGCATACGAAATTTCATGCTCCAAACTTTCTTCTTTTAATTCTTTCACTAGTTTTTCAACTTGTGGCCACGAAAATTCATTTATTTAACGTTGATTATGTTGCATTTTTATTGTTGTAGTTCTCTGTTGTAGTTCTTTGTTGTTGTTTTTTTTGGGTTGAATTTGTGGATTTAATGGACGATTGATTCTTTTAATTAGATTTCAAAAAATTATTACTTGATCTAACTAGCAATGACGAATGGTTGATGCGATTACGCCAAAAAAAGTTTAGGAGATGAGATAAAGAGCCCGATTGGAGGTTGTGTTGGTTCCGATGACTAGTTTGGTCAAATTTTGATTAAGAAGGATGGAGAAAACATATTCATATAATTAGGAATGTTTTGTGAAAATTGGATAATAGAGAAAAGAAATATGCGAGACTAAGATACATGCATTTTGTTGAACATACATCTGTATAAACTAACAATGATATATGCATAATATATGCATATGCAAATATATCTATATAGTCAAACAACATCCTACATATAATAAATCAACATTTCGTATATAATATAACAACATCCTGCATAAGGCGTGCAAATAATGCGAAATGTATTTTTACAATTATACCTCATAACCGACACAAATGTTAATAAAATAGTTGGTGGATGTTGGTGGATGCGCTTTTAGTCGATAGACAGTATCTCAAAAAGTCATACCATGTAGAAAATGTGTGATTTTTTTGTAAATAAGAGATGTTTGTAAGGTTAAAATATAAAGTGGAGTACGAGATCATGTCCTAAAAATAAAAGTGATATACTTCTTGTAAACACCAAATAAGACAATTGTTATATACTTTTCGTGGCAGAGGTAGTAATACATATAGTAACATGTTTAAGGGGTGTTTAATTTGAGTAAATGAAAGATTGATAAAATATAGGATTGACTATTTAATATAATAAGATGGTCAAATAAACTTAAAATTAATCAATCCAATTCATCATTAAAAGGTAGAGGTAGAGGTAGTAATACATATTTTAATCCAATTCACCAAATAAGACAATTGTTATATACTTTTCATGGCAGAGGTAGTAATACATATTTTAATTGCTTTTATCAATCCAATTCATCATTAAAAGTAAAAGTCCTCTTGCTATATTACCAGTACAGTCACTTATTTTAAAAATATTATTAGATATATAATTATATCTCAATTAGGATTGACAAGTCGTGTAGGTTGGGTCGTTAGCGGTCAACCTGATAACGACTCAATCCGATAAGGTTAAACCCGAACCCATCTGTTAAAAAAGCTTTTAATCTAAACACGAACCTGACCTGCTATATACAAATCTAAACACGATACGAACATGTTAGCAACACGATCTTATTTGTGTTGACACGACACGGTAATGACACAAATCTGATACGACACTACAATCACACGATAACGACACGACCTAACCCTAACTAAAGCAATTAAAAAAATAAAAACATAACCCTAACTAAAGTAATAAAAGACACAAATAATTAAAATAATAATATTGATCATTAACGGATTATCCAAACCTGACATAAACTCAACATGTACCCAACCCAAAGTTGCCGAGTTGACCCGATGAGGATTTGAACCCAATAAGACATGATAATAGCACATTAATTGTGTTTTCATATCGTGTGTCATGTCGAAAATTATCAGTGATAATCCCAATAGCTCCAAAGCAATTTTCAAGAAAGGTGGACCGCAATTCAAGAACTGAAGAGTAAAAGAAAATGGCAACAGGCGAAAATAATCACGCTCGACACCATCGCAATGTCCAGGCCAAAATCGAAGACAATGAATGAATGATATATGGTGGATGATGGATCAGACCGGTAGCATCTAATTCTTGCTGGAAAGAGAGATGATTTTGGTGATTACCTGAATAATGGAATCGTCAAGAACCCACAAAAGTTCAAGAGATTTATGATCGATGGAATTAAACCAAACATATGACTCAATTCAACCAAAAACCAACACTGGCAATAAAAACCTTATCCAAACATATCTCAGCCAAATTCAATTCTCATAGCATCACAACAAAGGCTTTGTTTTTCTTTCGCCGATCTTTCCTCTTTTTTCCTGAAAAAACTCTTGTCGCCCATTTCGGCTCTATTAAAAAATATGGGGCTATAACCTCAATTATGTCATGGAGAATACTGAATACCGAATTGATTTTGGGTAAACCGATTCTAAAATGCTAAGAAATTATCTATTAATTAAGTAATTAAGTTGCGGCTATAAGGATTAAGTAGTAAATTATTATTATTATTTTTACTAACTTTTCAAATAAGAGGCTATGTGAGTAAAATAGGAGCCATGTTTAGAATCACTCATACACTAATAAATATTTTTTTATAAAATAATCATACCAATGGGCTCATAATTTCATGTCATAAACGCATTTCTTTACAATGTAGTGTTTGATTATGAAAAGAACAAAATCAATGGGTGCATCCTTTTCATAGTATAGGAATAGGAGGAAACAAAACAGGAAAGAAATCCAACCACAAATAATTTACAGCGATATGGGAATTCCTCTGCAAATCTTCAAAAATGTGCATACCACTACCAGAACGCAATACTTCTGGCCAGTTAGAACAACCAGTGTTTCTTCTTTGGCTTGAGCTGCGGCGGAGCATCTGCACAGCACAAAAAATTCTAAAATGCCAAAATTGACAAATTCATCACTCCATTCTCTATTTTCTCCTACTCTAGTTAATGTCTAGTTGCCTTTCTTCATTGTCTCATTATGGATTGATGATTGATCTATCTCGACTCTTGACCAATTATTGAAAGATTAAGCCTTATCTACAGACCTCGTAGCTCATAGAGTGAATTGTAATGCACCTCAGACCAAAAGCTCAGCCAAAGCTCTGCAACACATGTATAAACCAATTAGTACAAGTGAATCACCAAAGTTAGCATCCAGCAGCCTGACAAAAATATAAAGCAAACACCCAATATCACTTAAACTGAAAGGTAATTTATGAGTGCAACTTTTTTATACCTCGTGCAGGGGCCTGATGCTGTGGAACAATTTCAATAAAGCAAGAATCTCTGAATGATGTTAATAAACATATCTTTGCTGCAAACTGCAATATAACAATTGTTAAAGTTGTTGCTCCAAATCTTCAAACAACTAACTTCTTTAGCAGCCTAACTATTTCAGAAGGCCGGAATTAGTTATAATAACTTAAGTAATTGCAAACTGAAGTCAGATTCAAACCATGTAGAGTTTAAGAGTTGCTCAAATGTCTAAACCTTTATACACACAAAGTGTAATACTAATAGGACAAGTTAAGACAAGCTGTACTTACATAGTTTTGGAATAGTTAAAGGTGAGATTCATAAGTTTATGATAAAACAGACCAGGGAAGAACTAGCCTAAGGAGCTAGATGACACAAGCAGACTGTACTTTGGGTAGTTAGATGGGTGATATGATATGAAATTACAAGCATGCTACTAGCATCAACTCCACTTATTAACTTGGGCATTTCAGGATAAAATTGAACATCTCTTGAAGGCCTTGAACATCCAGTCTTTCATATCTACTATCATCTTCTGCTAGATTCTATTAGCTTACCTAATGTATCTTGGAATAGTATCAACTAGTATTTATTAACCCACATTATGTCCCCTTCTGTGTGAGATATGGAACTGCAAATACACTCCATTGTCAAAATGAAAATCCGTTACAGCATGTTTTAAATCCATCAAACTTCTTCAAAGACAAAGTCAATATCAATTTTAGCTATACTCGTTATATTTGAGTAATGATTTTTTAATTATTTTGGTGTCAAAGAGTTAATCCTTGACCTTGAAGCATAACCTTACAATGTGAAGTTTTTGCACAATATGGAAGATCTCTTAAACTGTGAAGGAAAAATATTGAATCGTTGAAGAGAGAAGTCCCAGGATAACTGCACTGTATATTCAAACACGACTTGGAAGGCGGATGCGTATTTTGTAAGAATTGCCCAGAAGACGGATGAAAAATCCTCTATGGCACTAAGAGCAGATGTATGACGAGTACTCCAAAGAGATGACTCATATTCCCCCATTCACCACTTAGTTGAGGCATAAGCAAAGAACAGCAGATAAAGAATATCATTTGCAGGTTACTGAACTTCGGCGTTTGAAGCAAACATGGCAAAGGTTACTCTTAGAAAAGGAAATTGCTAAAACTCATTGCAGAAATAAAAATTACTGGCATTAAGAGGTACTCTACTTTATCTGCTGCTCCTTGTAGTGTAACATGGTCTCCCCATTCACCAGACCTGAAATTTTGTATGATGAAGGAAATTTCAGAAGCAAAGCTAATCCGAGATACACTAAAAATTAAAAGTTCAAGTAGAATACCCTACTTAGCCATTTTCTTGTAATAGCGTTTGAACTTCATAGGTACATAAGCTTCATATAGAGCATGGTTATCTTTAAGCTGGAAAAGAAACACAGGAGAAATGTGAGCTCACAACTGGAGACTTCTAACAGTTGCATATCAGTCTGTTGATACAGGCAAAAGAAATTGCCAAATAAATGAAAGGTCATGTGTAGTTACTGAACACCAGTTAAGCTTAATTTAATGCAAAAGCTAGGAATACTTAGGGGATATACTAATACAATGATTATATGGATACAGAAAGTAGCAGCATTGCTAGGCATTTACAGGGCACAGGTAGACATGGGAATAATGCTTGCATCTATGCAGCCTCTGTAATCTACAGTTTAGTAAAGTGGTCATGAAATATTTTTAAAAGGGAAACAACTAAACATGGAAGTTATCAACCAAATTGAAGAAGACTGAGGGCATCCTCAAAAGGAAAATGCTACTGGATGCTGCCATATGCTGTTCTGGTTTAACTGAAGCTTCATATGGTGATATTGGACCGAACAAGTAAACATCATATCTGCAAATGCTTATTAAGGAAGTTGTTCGCCATAGTACTTCATAATTACAGTAATTTTAAGTGTGGAATTACATAGCAGTCTCATTTCTCAGTACAAAGCAAGACTCCATTTTTAACAAAAGATGGCCCAATATGCATGAATAAGGATCAACCAACACGGCTGAGATTCTAAAAACGAACACATTGAATGGACTCTATATTTAAAGACACAAATAAAATATCTACCATCATTCAACATACCTGTTTCACAACCTCTTCACGCACATGCTTGTGGTGCTCAGGAGATCTATAAATCTGATCTGAAAGTGCACGGAACTAGAGGCAAAGAAGTGAGTAGATAAAAGATGAAAAATCTGAACCAGGCTAGAGAATTTGCTCAAACCTGACAATTCCCGTCTCCAGAAACCTTTTCTTCATATAAACCATAGACATTTATCCTGAAAATTTTAAAAGAAACTAGTTTCTTTGTTGAAGTCTTAAATGTAGTATAATATTTCTGAATAAGTAGTAATATTCTGAAACTTAAGAACTCATAATATTGTACTTGCAGAGATCTTATTTAACCAACAAGAGTAGGTACAAAAAAATCATTAAGAAACCTCGAAATAAAGCTCTAAGACTCCAGGTCCTATGATAAATCCACTAACTTTCCCAATTACCTTCTTATTTATCTAGGGAACGGATGGTGAAGGATTCTATAATTTCACATATGCCCGAGCACAGAAATACATGAATTTCGTATACCAGTGCATGTACTACGTTCTTTAAGAAGAAAATCTGCCTAATGATCTTTAGTCTTGAAATAACAAAAATAATGAAGGATAAGTTTTCTAAGCTCAAAAGAGTAATAACTTGGCTACACTTGCTGATATATGAAGTTATGAACTTAGTCAGTCCTGCTCTCCATTCAATTTGTGCAATAGAATACCATTAACTAATGGCTTTCTGCTTGGATGAACGAGATTCTACTCACCAACTATATCTCCTACTGAGAACATCTCTTCACATAGTCATCATTAATATTTTAGAGGCAAAGAGATGGTGATTCAACAAAGCCACTAATATATATTTCTTTTACACCTGAACAACAATTAGCATACCTCTGAAGGAGCCGTTGGTAATCCAAATTTGATTCACTTGTTGAAGGAAAGTGCAAAATTATTCTTGGAACATGCTGAAAAGTAGATGAAGGAAATGTTTGATAATACTGATGGAAAAAAGATATTGTCTAACAGACAGTCATCACCAATTTCTTTCTCATTCTTCATCATTAGGAACAAATGTATTATTTTTGAAAAAATAGTGTACATGTAGAGGACAAGTTTTCCACGCAAGTAAAATATTCACAAATTGATACTCTAGTTTGAATGATGTCAATATCTATAAAATCCTAGAACCCTCTTATTTAAAGGAAAAAACACATTGCTATTTTAGTTTCTAGGCTTTCCATATATCTTCTCATTTCACTACTTCCAGAAAGAGAGATCTACCTACATTGCACTGCAGTTGATATAAATACGTTGACGCAGAATAAGTATGTGTTGAGTTTGAAAATTAACATTTGCAAGTTACTATGTCGACCACTATCAATCTTAGTATAAGTAATTTTAAGCAAGAAAGACCAACAACAACCCAATATGTAGAGCAGCAATTCTTTTCTTTTTTCAAAAAATAGGAGAGTGTTTTAAAACTCTTCTGAAATTATAACCAGCATTCTGAGTAAAGCATTTCACCACCATACAATTACTTCCTTAAACAGCGCACATCTAACAGAGCTCTTTTTTTTCTCTAGAAATATAGGAGCAGGAGGGTGTGAATATAGCTTGCTGACTTAAAGATCGTGAAATGCTGCTAAATTATAATTACCATAGCAACTAAACTTATGATTTTTTAGTTGTAACTTGTAATCGTAGCTTCTTACAGGAACAGGGGCAAGATTGGTCAGTCGTCCACCAACTGCACCATCTATTTCTTCATTTTCTTCAGAAAGAACGACGGCAATCATCCTATCATCCTCCACATCTTGCTGATTGCTTAAAGAAGTTGAACTTGAAGCACCATCGCTAGAGGTTGTTCCATTTCCCATTGGTCGAATTTAATAGATTCTTTTTCGTAGTTAAATTAAAATAGCGGGCTGCAACAGCAAACGAGATTTTAGGGGTCAGCTGGAGGTAGATGATAAACAAAAATATTGGACTCCAAAGCCATGAATGTAATACTCATACTATCGAGTGATGGCATGCTTTTGAGATTCCAATGGATGATGCATCAAACGTATCAGAACGACAGACACAGAACAAATCCAATTTCACACCAGATAACCGGAAATAGTCAAATAGAAAATAATCGTATGCAAATTCAGGTGTCGATAATCGATCGTTGCTTTTACCTCCTGAGAAATTGCAATCTACAATGATGACGATGATGAAGATGATCGATGGTGGATTCAGCTGCGAAAGAGGACTGATTTTGATTTTGATTTTGATTTTGATTTAAAATTTGGAAGCTCTCTCTCCTCCGCTGCGCCTACGCGTCACATCCGTTTCGCTTTCGCAACTGTCTAATTTACACGCCAAAACGATTAGCGGTTTTATTAGTATTATATATATTTGTTGGTCGGGTTGGTAAACCATCAATAATCAATTGGACTTTGATTATTTATTTAAAAGCCCAAGCTTTATCCGACACTCTCTTTAGAATATTTACATGTTCATATATGATATTGGACGAATATATTGATCTAGCGTTATGATAAATTATTAATATAGGATTCAAACCCCATGAATCAAACATGTGTCAATTTTAGCCTCGAGGAATTTTGGGATTAGGAAAAGACATTTGATGACCAAGAATGAGACGCGATTGCCATCATGGACATGACGATGTCGTTTCACATTTGAGATAAATATCATGATTTAGCATGATGTTTCTTTGTGACACTTTTGACCTAATAAATTATCAATTCATTTTTCAGTTTATAAAATTTGAATGTGATAAAGTGACATACATCTCACTTTAATTGTTTTTTTTAAGTCGATGGCCGTAATATATTAATATACTATAAATCAAATTTTGGTGAATTGAAAATAACTATTCAAAGTTGAATGGTATGAAGTAGATTAAGGTATTTAACGGTTGTTTTGCATCGATTTATCAACATTAAATATGTTTTTACTTGAGTTGTTATGAAGTTTTGTAATGGCAATATGCACGAAGGAATGGGTGTTAAAGCAACAATTGTGCCCTCCCATCTTGTCTATACCGAGGCCGCGTGTCCATCGATCGATGCTCGTGGCCACGTGTCTTGGCAATTGGTAGTTGGCGGACTTGGACTCGACATATAAGAAAGTTGCAGTTTGATGAGCAAGCATTCGTAATGGCTGACACTTGCAAAAATCTTGGACGAGTTAATGTTTTGTTGTTGATGGTGCCAATGAGAGGCGTGATATGGTTGTTTGCAACGAGTTGGTGGTAGTTTGATGGGGCTAACTTGATAGTAAAAGTTTGTAATGATTGTATTAATTGTCAATAGTCTCTTATATCATAGTCGATGGGGATATTTTGTAACGGTTCGACAGTGAAAGCCCGCCATGGTTGTGTTAATTGGCACCTTGACGTTGGCAATGCTCATGAATAAGACATCCCACATTACCTTTTTCCACTTGGAAATTTGCATATAGGTTTTGCACTCTATAACTAATTAGTCAAAAGCATCTGGCATCTTGCCTTGAGGAGAGATAACTCCTCAACTCAATTGCATATGAATGATGAGTTTGATTAAATTGAATCGTTTATGCTTGTTCACCATTGTAATCCAAGATTATGTGTATCACACCTTTTAAATTTTACTTATAACAATTATAGTCAAAAAATTATTCACATAAAATTCATAATGATTGTATTTTATAAAACCCTAATCACAATTCACTTAATAATCATGACAGATGATTAAAGGGATTAGCAGATGGTGACATGTGAATCGAGGAAGAAGATTATGAAATTGTATTTTTTATAAGAGAGTAAAACAACACCATTCTTAATGTTTAAAGATACATAATATTAGAATGAAAATTGAAACCACATATACGACGATGTTATTAAAATTTAGTGGTATGAGTTATTCTAGAGAAATAATGACATATAATTTTGGATATTTTGAAACAAATTTACGTGAATTCAAATATGTTACTATTTGAATTAATGAGGTCTATTTCAAGTGACAAAGTTAAAGTATCACAATATTATTTTTAGCGAGGGATCTTGGGTTCAATCTTGGATTTCTTGCCTGCTTGCGTGCTTTTATTTCTCACATTATGATTGTGTTGTGTTGTGTAGTGATTTTGTTTGCTTTTACGGTTATGCAGTAGTCTACCTGCGTAACATATAATATTATGGTTATGTTGTGTAGTGGTCTTGTCTGCTTTTATAGTTATGTAGTGGTCTTACCTATGTAACATATAGTATTTTAATTGATGCTATCTAAATATATATCACATATAATTTTAAAATACATGCCAATGATTTAAAAAGAAATAGCATAGTTATCTTAAAACACTCAATAAATAAATCATAATAAAATTCATTTACAAATCAACGAATATAAAAGTAGTAGTACTATATATTAATTTTGTATCAATTGAAGAATATGAAAGAAACATTCTAAACAAAAAAGCATAAGCCTCTTAATATGTGAAAATCTGGATATTATTTGATAATCCAAGCATCCAGCCCAATCACTGTTACTAATTGAAAAGAGGCGAGAGCTATATATAGAGAAAGTGGCGGAATGGGATGTGAACAGGTGGATTAGCTTTGCAAATTGCAAATAGAGATAGAGAGATGAGCGAGAGAGTAGAAGTGGAGGTGCGCGTGATGGTTGATCCGTCATTTTGAAGTATGGAACTGCACATCAAGGTTGCCCAGGCAGTCCACGTCCTTAACCACGACTCTCAATCCTGCAACCGCGTCTCTGCCAATCAATGGCTCGTTCAGTTCCAGCAGTCTGATGCTGCTTGGGAGATTGCCACTTCCATCCTTACTTCCCACCAACACCATCCTTTCCTCTCCGACTACGAGGTCGAGTTTTTCGCCGCCCAGATTCTCAAGCGGAAGGTCTCCTCTCAATCCTAATTTTGTGCTACTACTTCACGCCCTAATTCATGAATCCGCAACTCTTGCTCTATTGCTCAATTATAGCTCTGATCGACTTGTTCAATCTTCCGGCAGATCCAAAATGAAGGGCATAATTTGCAAGGAGGAGCCAAGGACGCCCTGCTAAACGCTCTTCTAGTAGCTGCTAAAAGATTTACTCCAGGCCCTCCTCAGGTCAGTTGTCAATTGTTCCGTTGAAATTTGAATTTCCATTTATGTTCATCTTTTGTCTCTCGGATTGGTGTTTCCTGTTATTAGTGAACTCATTTGGACTCAACTCCTTTTCTTGGAACCCGAACAGCTCCTAACCCAAATATGCCTTGCACTATCGACCCTCATACTTCACGCCGCAGAGAATGGGAAGCCCATCGAGAAGCTCTTCTACAGCCTGCAGAATTTACAGAGCCAAGATAATGGAAATGCCGCTGTTCTGGAGATGCTCACAGTCTTGCCTGAAATCATAGAAGATCAAAATGGTGATTTCACTGTAACCTCTGCTCGACGTAAAGAGTATGGACAAGAGGTTTTGCAATCTGATTCATGCAACTTCACTGGATTTTTCTTTGTCTGGGGATTGTGTTCCACTTATTTGTTGGAATGTACTTTTGTAACGCAGCTTCTTGCACAAACTCCTACGGTGCTTGAGTTTCTCATGCAGCAGATTGGTGAGGGTGTTGGCAGCCACGTCCAGCCTCATGACAGGAGCAGAAAGATATTACGTTGCTTGCTGAGCTGGGTAAGAACTGATTAAATAATTTATCAGCCTTTTATTGGCTAACCTGGGACAAGGTACTTAGGAAGATGTACCAAAAAGAGACTAGGAGTTGGTCTTAGTTGCAAATGGATTCAGACCCTCCTTCCTATACACATAATTGAATGCTAATCCTTCCCTGCCAGCCTCTTTAGCAAGATCTGGTTTTTCCAGATGTACACCTTCCTATACACTTATTCCTGTCAACTTCTCCAAGTTGGAGGAAAGGATTGGCATTCAATATGCCAAATTGCAGACAAATGTCTGTTGGGTCTATTTATATGCTAAGTAATGTGAACAAATCTCGTTCACTTTGCTGTATTAATTTGTTTTTGTGGTTATCATTTGCTTACTTAAAATTAAGTTATGGCAAATTGGCATCTTATCTAGCTCAACTTTGTAAAAACAGTTGACCTGTAGAGCATTTTTTAACTTCTTTTAGAGATGTCATTGAGGTGTCTTGTTTTCATTTCCAGTTGGATTTGTGTGTGTAGGTTCGAGCTGGTTGCTTTTCTGAGACCCCTCCAGGCTCTTTACCCGCCCATCCACTTTTTAACTTTGTTTTCAGTTCCTTGCAGGTATAGTTTACTTATTCTTTTTTTTCTTTTTTTTTCCTTTTTTAATTTTTTATTATTATACACTGCTACTAAGTCTTCATCATGTTATGCGCAAGTATAACAATTCTTCGTCCCATCTTTTGTATGTTTAAATAGGTTGCATCTTCATTTGAGATTGCTGTTGAGGTTCTTGTCGAGCTTGTGAGTCGACATGAGGTATTATCCTATGCTAATGTTGGGTTTCTAGTCAATATTGGAAACCATGCTTTTTAGTCTGTATGGTTCTATGTAATATTGTTTCAAAATAATCCTCCCAAAGAAATAATGTTACTTCATTTAGAATCAATAGGATCAGTTCCCTGGTACAGTATCCTGCTAGAAAATGCTACATCTGGAATTCTTTCAGAGACATACCCCAGAAAAAGGAA
Source organism: Monilaria moniliformis (assembly GCA_034509125.1). Classification (NCBI taxonomy): domain Eukaryota; kingdom Viridiplantae; phylum Streptophyta; class Magnoliopsida; order Caryophyllales; family Aizoaceae; genus Monilaria; species Monilaria moniliformis. The sequence goes on along the minus strand of JAYDZE010550771.1, from coordinate 12,657 downwards.
AGGACACTTTCAAAAAGTTATTCTTATATTTTTGTCAAGATCTTATTTAGTTATACTACGTCTCTTGTTTTGAGTTCTCCTGTGCAACCAAAGTTCAAATTCTCTTCTTTCTGTAATGTTTTGTGCTCTGTGATTTGCAAGTGGTTGCACCTTGCATGGTGAATCTATTGGCTGTGAATGCAAAGCAGTGTGATAACTAATTAGGACGTTCAATAATTATAATCCGAGTCTCTAGACAGCATTACGGCCTTTAGTCGAATAACTTTAGAATTTCCCAATTAGAGTTATACTATGACATAATTATGTCATATTGAAAACCAAGGGATCTTTTTAAGTAACAAAAGCCTTCCTTTTTTTGTTGCTTGTATCAACTATCTAAATAACTTTTGGTTATTCCCTCCTTTAGTTGCAACTCTGCTTTCAGTTATTCAAGAGGTCTGCTTTTAACTAGTTAGTTATATCCTGTATGGGTTGGTGGTGAAAAGAACTCAGAATGGGTTTTTCAGGATGATTGCTATGAATAGAATTTTATAGACCTAGATGTCCTAGAAGGGTATGCTAAAGAACTCTTTGTCCTACAAAGGTTACACATCCAGAAGACAGTGTCCCAGGTTGGTGATCAATTCCGGACATGATCTAAGAGTCATATGAGATTTTATATTCTCTATCCCTGTTCCGGATTTGACGAAGAAGTCTATTTTTGTTTTAATTGTGTAATTAAAAGCTCTCCGAAGTAGTTCATTTTCAAGTTTTGAGTAGGAAAATAACCTTCTATCAATGCTCACTTTCAAGTATACAAAACAGCAGAAAAACCTGCACAGTTTGTGTTTTTTAGAAAGTTGTGGTTGATTCCAGAGCCCGAACATAATTATATTCACTCATAAAACTCTATCTTGGTTTTGCTCTCCTAGGGGCTGCCTCAGGTTTTACTATGCCGAATTGGATTTCTCAAGGAAGCAATTCTTTTTCCTGCTCTTAAAAGTGGAGATGAGAAAGTGATAGGAGGACTGGCATGCTTGATGTCAGAAATCGGTCAAGCTGTGGGTATCTATTTACACTTCATGTATTGTTTATCACTTCTTCTGTCCTGTTAACCTTTTGCTATATTTTGGTAACTTGTACAACTCTAACTATGAAACAAGTCTTCATTGGTATTTTATTTTCTTTTTCTTTTTACATAACAGTTGGGTTTTGAATAACCTGTCTGTTTGTATAGGCACCCTATCTAATTGTGGAAGCAAATACTGAAGCACTTGAGCTGGGAGATGCTCTATTGAGGTTAGTTGTCATGACCAGCCTTCGCTAAGGATAGCTAAGTCGGGGAATCATGACCAGGGAAGGGAACTGGAAGGGGGGATAGAAAAGGGTTGTGCTTTGTTTGCTTAACTTACTTGAGACTTAAACTAACTGGACATTCATTATAATAAAAACACTTGATTTACTTGATAAACGATCATAAGGGCGAGAATTGGAATAGATACATAAAACAGCTGGTATGAACCCATAATTAAGTATTTAACTAGATAAGGAATAGTGAATAGTGAATGTTCGACAAAACACTATTCACCAAGACCGAAAAATACTGACTTTTGACATCGGATTTGTGACAAAAAATAAGGAAATCAAAATGCAGATGGAATTTAATTATCTTGTATCAAAACTATTAGACGATATGTCAATGCATTTTCTGACAGAATTTCGTTATCTGCTCTCTAAATTTGCTAAAACCCTAATCCGGATATCGGATACTGGTTTCCAAACTTTCAAAACCCTGATTTGATTTTGAACTCATTTCTGGAGTTCAGTTTAAAACTTAAGAATACAAAAGTCTAATTAACTGATTAGTCAATTTAAATGCTGTATTTAAAAGACAGGGGCATAACATTAGTTCTCTTGTTTTTTGACATTTATATAATCAAACTGCCTTGCGGAATTGTTGCACCACCTGGTTGATGTAATTAAGTACTAAGTAGCATTGGATTTTTTAATCCATTCAACATACTTTGACTGGCAGTTGTGCAGCATTTCCAAGTGAAGATTGGGAGATTGTGGACTCAACCTTGCAATTTTGGTAAGTTGAATTAAATTATGTGCTGCAGTTATATATGTGCTTTAGAAGTGGAAAAAGTATATTATACATTACTATTATCTTTTGTTGTGTAAGTGAGGCCAGGCCTTATTGGATTGTTCTGATTTCCAAAAATTAGGTGTAGCCTTTCTGGGCATATTATTGCTCTTGAAGTAGAAAATGCTGAATATAAGAAGAAGTTGGAGGAACGTTTTATTCCCATCTTTTCAGCATTGGTTGATGCTATTCTCTTTCGTGTTCAGGTATGGGTTTATATTAGTATGCTGATTGCTGAACACAAATGTAACTGTTGCTGATGTGCGTTCTTACCTATTTAGTTTAAAATGCTAAACCGTTCACCTTTATGCTAGGAATTTGCACAAAAATGTTGACTTAAATTCAGGATGTTTCTTTTTCATGAGTGTTCTTCATACCTGGATACAAGTATACTATTTAATTTTGTTTCAAGCATTTACCAATTCCTACAAAATCATCTCAGACTCAGTTAGGCTAAACAGGGACTTGTTACCCTCTTTCATTTCCTTTCAACAATGCCACATTTTGAAATAAAAATTTCTAAAACCTTTATTCATATTCTTCGTAGCTTTGCAGTTCACCTATTGTACTGGTGTAGAAAGTAGCTGGGGGCCAATTGTGGGTGTAGGGGGAAGATTTCTTTCCAGCCTCCTATTGTTCTTCCCCCTTCCAAAAGTTAAAAAATGAAGCATCAGAAATATAAAAGTTTTATACCCACCGAACTTTCAAAATGATTATCTGTGATCCTAACTTCTTCAGACCATCTGTGGGAAATGTTATGTCCATTTCATACATAAGATCACGTGGTTTATTTGTTATTTTAGATATATCTTTCTATCTTATAGACTGAATCATATCCTTCCAGGTTGATGACACATTCGATGAAATCGGGAGAACCATTGAGCTGCCTAGTGGCCTAGAGCAATTTAGGATGAATTTAGTGGAACTTCTCGTGGACATTTGTCAGCTCTTAGGACCTGCTCTGTTTATCCAGAAGGTGATGATTGCATAATTCATACTTAGAAACATACCTTGGATAATTTTCCTTTGTGTCTAATTTTTATCCCTTTCGATTCTTGATGTGAGATCTTGGAACTACAAGTAGAGATATCTCCTAATGTTGTACATGGAGAAGTGTTTCTTTAGTTGTAACTCTGGCTAATCAATTGACAATTGATTAATACAAAATATAAGACTAAGAAACATTCATGCACTGTCACCTACATATCCACTGAAATATGAACATTGTCCAGCATTCTTCCAACAGTGGGACACGTAATGTAACTTGTATTTGTTGTTGCAATGCAATTCGATTCTATCTTTTCTTCCATCCCATAATCGAACACATGAAGTGGAAATGTATGAAGTTAAAGATCTCATATGCAGAACTAGTTGGTTTTTACCTTGTTTTTTTAATTAACCTTTCCTCAAACATATTAGATCTTCCTTCGGGACTGGACACCTACCAGCATGCATATCTCTTGGAGAGAGGTAGAAGCCAAATTGTTTGTGCTTAATGCGGTGAGTGCATTGAATGAATTTCCCCCTCCCTCCCAAAAAACTTATCTCTCGTACTCACGTTGTTGGCGTACAATTTTGCAGAAGCACAGATTTCCTTAGTAGATCTGAAAAATTTTACCTGTTTATTTGTATTTCTGAATAATAGCTTCTTTTAGGTTTCTGAAGTTGTTCTTAAGGAGGAATGTCCTTTTGATATCTCCATCATTATGGAATTGGTGATGATTTTGTCCAGCAAGTCATCTGAGGATCTGAGGGGATTTATGTGCCTTGTACGTCTTCTGTTTATTATTTACCATCTTTTCATATTCTGATATTCTTTCTGATGTCGAATCAACTTACTGAAACAAGCCAATAGAACAATGAAAATAGTAAGAGCATAATAAACTTAACTCAGTAACTACTAATCTTAAATTTTTCATTTCCAGGTATATAAAGCTCTTGCTGATGTTATTGGTTCTTATGCTAAGTGGATCCCTACCTCTCAAACCAACACAAGACCTTTGATGTAAATGCTTCCTTACTTCTATACTATACAACATTACTGTATCTCCTCATGCATGCTTTCATGTGTCGTACGATCAACCTCTGTAAAAAAGGACCATATGCTGTATTGTATTAGACACCACTTTCATCCATATCATGGCATCAACTTTTATAAATGTGAAGTTCTCAGCTTTCCTTTCGTACAGCTTGGAATGCTATTATAACACGTGTTCGACCTGCTACTTTCAGATTATTTTTTGCTGCCGGGATTGCTCAACCATTCTGTTCAAGTGCTTGTGCATCTGGATTTCGCAAATTCTGTGAAGAAGCTGCTGCAGTGATGCATGAACCTTCCAATCTGGAAATCTTAATTTGGATAGGAGAGGTTAGCTGCATTAATGTTCGTATAATAGGCCATTATTGTAATGTTATTCAGTAGAGGAGCAAAAAAAAATTTGTCCTATTTTTTATTTGAGTATCAGTAGTATGGATCTACTGGGTTAATAGTGTGTACCTTAAACGAGGACTTTTGCCTGATGTATGTAAGGATTTTAGAGAACGGGCCCCTGATTGTCTAGCAAATATAAAAAAATAATTTTAACCCAGTAAGTAAAAGTATATTCCTCTAACATTCCTCAGAGATTTAAAAGCAATATAATAAGAGGAACTTGCTGTAAAACATAAACTCACTTATGTTTTACCAGCCTCTTTTATTGTATGTGTAGCATGTATGTATCTATAATATATAATATAGTAACACTATATAGAAATTTCTGTTAGGGGTTGGAAGATAGGAAGTTGCCCTTGGAGGAAGAGGATGAAGTAGTTGGTGCTATCAGTCTCATATTTTGCTCTGTTCCTGACAAGATGCTGATGAACAACATGTTCGCTAGATTGCTTTCTCCTTCTTATGGAACTGTTGGAAAAATTGTAAGTCTCCTTTTGTCTTTAATATCTCATATCAAGGCATCTCTTTATGATATCTTGAATCCAACTCGTGTCTGGTTTTGTTTAGAAACCTTTTGCACCAAACCACCGCTTGTCTTAATGTTTCTAACTGCAGTAGTTGTTTTTATGCTGTTAATTATTTTGGCAATTATGGAAGACAACAATCAGAATGCTGCCCTAATGCTAAGCATGATATCCCTTGTTTAGAGTGACATGATGCAGATAAGAGTTGTAAAAAATTCGAAGGGTTCACTGTTACCATCGATGATCTAATCCATGGATGTGCTGTATGGACGATCTTGAATTATGAACCTGTATTTTTCTGTCTGGAATTAGTTGATTAACCGCATTACCTTTCGTTAAAGACACAGTTTCGGCTGAAAAGAAATTTGTTTTATGTGGCAATGGAGGTTTTACATTGATTTATTGAGAAAACTATTCAGAACAGTCTTATCTTTGCTTCTCAAGTCTTCCAAATTTAAGTTACTAAAAGTTCTTTGACATTGATTCAGATCAATGAAGATCGTGGGCATGCACTGGGGCACAATCCATCTAGTTATACCCAATTAGTTAACACAGCTGGAAGAGGGCTAAATAGGTACCTTGCTCTCTTTATGCTCATTGCTTGTTTTCCGATGAAGCTTTTCATGCTTTGAAGTTAGTCTATATTTTTATTTCTGATTGGCATAAGATGTACAGTTACATTGGTCGATGGCAATTATATGGGTAACTAAGGTTTTGTATCACTAATCAATATGGGTTTATGCATTTTGAGATAGTCAGTGTGCTGGTTAAGTTTCGTGTCTAAAGTAGGTCCTTATGTGAAATTTTGACACCCTTATCCTTGACCTTGAAGCACACCCTTTTAGTGTCAATGCAGAGAAATCATGATGGAGCTCAGAGCTCTATAACCACCAAAATTCTTCTATTTGTCCATTATGCTTATTTCTATGATATATTTATTTATTGTTTCTATTTAGGTTTCAGTCTTGGCAGGGATTGGAGCTGTTTTCTTTTATATTTGTTTGCTGTTACTCTTTTCTATACTGTTCTGCCTAGATTATTCCCCTAGAGATTGATATATCAATAATATGCTCTTAGCTTAACCATTTGCTGATTTATTGTAGGATTGGCACTGTTTTCAGTTATCTGGCATCACACCTCTCTGTTGGTCTGGGTCCAGATGCATCTATCTTTGCATTACTTGAGGCTTTCTGGCCAATGCTCGAGAAACTCCTTATGTCTGATCATATTGAAAGTGGAAGCTTGTCTGCAGCTGCTTGCAGGGCTCTTACACTAGCAATTCAGGCATCAGGTTTCAGTAATGTCATTACTTTTGTGGCAAAACCTTCTCATTCCACAACCTCTCATTTTGTGTAAAAAAAATTGTGAAAGAAGGCTTAATGGTCATCACTAAGGCACATTCACTACATGATAGATAAACTATATAGCTATTCTTAGGTACACACACATTTGAGTTCCTGAGATAAACTGTGCCTAGGCACAGTTGGGCTGAAGATTAAATGCTTTGAACTCCGTAGAGAGTCTTGGTGCATCACTAAGGCCTAAATGAAGATTAAACATTGTATCTTGGTACATCACTAAGGCCTAATTGAAGATTAAATGCTTTGAACTCCCTAGAGAAATTTGAAATAGAATCCCTTTTAATAATATAGTTAGTTCATTTTGCAGGTCACAATTTCAGGCCACTATTGCCTCAGGTGCTTGATTCTATGTCAGCAAATTTTTTAAAATTCTCAAGCCATGAATGCTACATGAGAACAGGTAAAATACTGAACATGAGGTGTTTGTGCGTTTGCAAGGATTTTTTTCTTTTTCTTTTTTGCATATAACTGAAGCATAATTAAGAAAGTAATGTGATAGAGGACGTTCCCTGCTGTATTTCCTGCAGATTATTGTTCTCTGCATTATCTTGTAGTTAATTAATTATTTAGTTGTTTGTATGTTTAGGAGTCTTTTGTTAGTTGAGTCTCATGTTTATCGCTGGGAGATAAGCATATTATCTTTTGTAATGTTCATCCTTATGGATAAACAACTCTATCTTTTAGTATTTTCGAGTCAAGATAGAGTTAGTAGTCGAGTCCTAGTGGGTGTAGGAGTCTTGAGTCTTTTATTATAAATACTTCCTTTGAGGTTAATTGTAATTGTCGATGACCATTGCTTAGTGTAGGAGAAATCCTTAGGGCCTTGTGAACAAGGATTAGAGTCTTCCCACTTCGGGTATTTATAATAGTTCTTTTGCTGATCTATTATATCTTCATATCTTTCATATATTGCACCTATACGCTTCGCACATCACTACCACATTAGCGGGTTATCGCCGCCTTTACTCCGTATCAATTTGGTGCGGGAACGTGGAATTCATCATGGTGACTACTCGAAGCGTGGAACCACACCTCGACGGATTGGAGAAGGCATTCAAGGATGCTGCTAAGATCGCCCAGAGCATCAAGGCTTGATTGGAGCAAACCACGCGGGAGTTTCGAGCTAATCGTGAGCGACCGAATGTTGGACGAGAAACACTCTCTGGAAGATCATGCATCAGTTGCCGCTAAGGTCTCCATCCCCATCCTGCTCCCATCCACCCCCCGCCCCTAATGTCTTGCCCCCCGCCCGCGTTGTGGCCATGATGTTTGGCCCCAGCCACCATCGTTAGCCTTTCCCCCCCGGACGCGAGGACTCCGCCATTGCTAATGCCTCCTATGTCTCTGCCAGCCCACCCATCATCCATTGCACATCACACAGCCAGCAGCGCCATCACCTTCGGGGCGCCGCGGTGCCGGCCCCTGTCATACCTGTCGCCTTTTCCCGTACTCAACTCGCTGCCCCAACACGCCACACGCTGACGTCCTTGTGTCCACCAACACCTGCCTTCTGCCCACCTCAGCCTTTTCGATCTCGACAGAAGGATACCGCCCATCCGCCAATTGATACCCCGCCATGCCCCTGCCTTATCACTACTCCCCAATAAACAGGCCGCCACGGCCGCTGCTCGTCGTTTCAATGAGCAATTTTCATCCCGTGTGTTTTTTGGACTCCTGCAAGACTATACACTGCCTCATGCCCTCAAGCATGATTATGAGTGCCCTTGGTCATTTCGACTCCAGCCTTGCGGGTTTCGACTGTGAGGCAATTGATAGAGGACGTTGCCCGCTGTATTTCCTGCTGATTATTGTTCTCTGTATTATCTTTTAGTTAATTAATTATTTAGTTGTTTAGTGTGTTTAAGAGTCTTTTGTTATTGTTAGTTGAGTCTTATGTTTATCTCTGGGAGATAAGCATATTTATCTTTTGTAATGTTTATCCTTATGGATAAACAACTCTATCTTTTAGTATTTTCGAGTGAAGATAGAGTTAGTAGTCGAGTCTTAGTGGGTTTAGGAGTCGTGAGTGTTTTATTATAAATACCTCCTTTGAGGTTAATTGTAAGTGTCAATGATCATTGTTTAGAGTAGAAGAAATCCATAGGGCCTTGGAAACAAGTATTAGAGTCTTCCCACTTACGGGTATTTATATCTTCATACCTTTCATATATCGCACTATAGCATCTATATGCTTCGCACATCACTACCACATTAGCGGGTTATCGCCTTTACTCTGTATCATAATGTTAAACGGTACCATGCATATCAAGTTAGTTTCCTGAGTCAATTTTTCGCTTTTGATATTTTTGCAAGTATTATTATTTAGTAAAAGGGTTACTGTATTAATCATATTCACAACAAACTGTGAATAGTTAATCAGGGGAAAAAGTATTTCAAGTGATTATCTGTTAAGCCCAAAAATATTGGTTAATATATTTTAGTGACTACTACCATCTTTTAGATGTACTTCAGTGCCCATCTTTTCTATCATAGTGTCTTAACAGAAATAGCTCTTCATACCCTGTATAAAACCCACCAGCTAAATATGCTGCATCACTATTTGATTTTAGTGTGCTTTGATATTTGTGTTGTCGAATTGGCAGTTATGTTTAAATTCATAGTAAAATGTAATGGAGCCATAGTTGCAAGATCGACATTTTATAAAATTTCCCCAGTCTAATGAACTACTTGAAGGATATTTTGAGCACCTTTACTATTTATTGGCAAGCCACCTGTTGCTTACCCCTCCCCTCACTCTCTTTTTATGGGTCTTACTATCGTTAGTTTTTTTCAGCTTCAGTGATTGTTGAAGAATTTGGCAACAAGGAGGAATATGGACCTCTATTTATGAGTGCATTTGAAAGGTTCACTTGTTCAACATCAGTAATGGCTCTTACTTCATCATATATCTGTGATCAAGAACCAGATCTGGTTGAGGCGTACACAAATTTTGCATCTGCGTATGTGCGCTGTTGTCCTAAGGTGCTCATATTCATGTTCATTACACATTTCAACGGCTGAGCTTCCTGCTATCATGAATCTTTTCCATATTTTGGTTTTGGGTATTTGCATATTCTAAACAATTGCTAATTTGCATTTCAGGAAACATTAGCTGCCTCTGGTTCTCTTTTTGAAGTATCCTTGCCAAAGGCAGGGATTTGTTGTACAGCTTTGCATCGTGGTGCAGCTTTATCAGCAATGTCGTATATGAACTGTAAGCCTGAAAATATATTTCAATTTTGTAGTGACTCTAGTGCAGCTGATCGATCACCTCCAATTTTGTGGTTGAACATGTGAGATTGTTATTGCTGCATTTTTAAGTTTTGATGAGGCTTTCAGGCTTTCTGGAGATGGGCATTGGTTTGTTGGTGGAAGTTGAGGCTTCTATATCTGCAAGATCCGTTCAGGATATGGTGATGAGGGTGATATCAGTATGTGGGGAGGGTTTGATATCGAATCTGGTTTATGCTCTTCTTGGTGTGTCGGCAATGTCAAGGGTAAAGGGTTTTTTGAGAAATTTGCGTATTTCCCCACCTAAAGCTGGTGTGAGTTATATTGAATTATATTTTGCAGGTTCACAAATGTGCGACGATCCTTCAACAACTGGGTGCAATGTGCAGCTTAAGTGAAAGAAGAGAGTGGAAGGGCGTGGTTTGCTGGGAAATGTTACAACGGTGGCTTTACTCTGCGGTTAGTATATGGGTGTGTGTGTGTGTGTGAAGTTGATTTCAGATAAGAATATTGGGTTAAGGGAGGTGGTGTTTGTTTGAGTGGTTGCAGCTGCAGACCCTGCCTGGTGAGTATCTAAAAGCAGGGGAAGTAGAATGTTTAGTGCCAAATTGGATAAAGGGAGTGGCGGCTGCAGCATCAGATTATCTGGAGATGGAGATGACCACCACCACTAATGGCCACATGCGAGGCAAAGGCGGAAGACATCTTAAGCGTTTATTAAGAGATTTTGCTGATAATCATCGCTATTTGACTTCTTAAACCTCTCTCTCTCTCTCTACATTGTTTATTTTTCATTTTAAAAAAGTAGTAATTTATTATTGCAATGCAGCCCTCCTGTCCTGACCTGGCCTGTATATTCATTCACCACTAAAAAGGGAAAGGAATAAAATGGAGGGGATTTAGTAATCACCTCCGCATCAACAAAATTCATTCATGTTGTGCGAAGAGAGAGAGAGAGAGAGAGAGAGAGAGATTGCCTTTTCCTTTTTAGTTGGTTTTGAGATAAGAGGCCTTAATTAATATTAATATCTTAATAATGACGTGTAGGGAAGCAGAGGGGCAAATGAGAGGTAGCCACGTCTCCTTTTGATTAGCAATTACAAAAGAATAAATAAAAGTAGGGCCAAGGCTAGTGAATTGATAATTGGTGTATAAGCAGAGGCTGCAGAGCACAGCACTTAATAGATTGGTGATGATTTATTCAAAGCGCGACCCAGAACAGAAGAAGCCCAACTTCAGCTTATATATGTATATATATTATATATTAAAATGAGAACTACTATCCTAGTTGGCAGATATTTTATTCGCAAAACTATTTAACTTAATATAACGTATCGATGTGCAAGCAAGTGATAACTTTATGCAAGAATTATGTAAGATAAATTTTAAATAACTTATGTGATAATTTCACATAACTGATAAATATCTTATTTATACATTTATTTAATTTATATTAAGTATAATATGTTCGTGTATATACAATCGATTATCTTATGCAAAGATATAATTCGACAAACTATTTGCCTAAAAGAAAAGGTGTAGCAAACTACTGTAATATTTTTTTCATGATTGATCAGGTTAGTATAATCTCAGTTGACTAGTGGTAATCTGGATCACATGTGTGTGTGAACATACTAGATAAGTGACATATGACATTTGATTTTCTATTTTGATTTATATTTATTTGAATACAGTATATAAGTGTAACATAATAAATTTTTTAATTCATTATCAAAAATTAATTTTCTATTTTCAAGTTATCCAAATCTACTATTTGCTTCCTCTCATCTTTATCTTTTCTCTTCGATTTTATTATGAATATCCAAGCTACGACCACCATTGCTACCGCGGTGGCGGTGCTACTGCAGCAGCGGAGGTGCATCAACCTCAATTTTCTCGTATTAAAATCTAAGGAAAAATGTAATTAATGGAGTTTTGGGAGAAATTTGAGGGTGCTAAAAAAGAGGGTGATTATGGCGGTGGTTTATGTTGGAAGTCACATGGATTCAGAGAGGAATGTGGCGGGATGGTACATAATTTTCCATCGAAGGTGGAGCTCTTTGCGTGGGAAGAGGAATATGCATACTTTGACACATAAATCTGCATAAATTTTCAAAATATATGCATATCCAATACTGTAATTTATATAATCATATTCGTTTTCTACTCCTCGACGATTTATTGTCGAGAGGTTGCTCAGAGCAATGTAGGTGCGACGAGGGGCTGAAGTGGGCGTATATTATCGGAGTTCGCCGAAAATCGGAAAAGAAGAAAAAGGTGGAAGAATTGATATAATCATGCATATGTTAGAACATAAATATACATACAACAAAAACGAAATGTGCATGTTTAAAATAGAAACTTGCATAGGTTAAATATAAAATGTTGGTCTTTCTTTCTCTCATTCTCGCATATCTCTCATTCGTTCTCCCACAAAATTTGGTCTAACCAATCTCATATGTTGACCATTTGCTTTCTTTCTTGTTAATCCATTATTCTCTTTCGAAATATGAAGCAATAAAAAAGTAATTAATCCTCATATGTAGGAGAACAAAGTCTTGAGCAATTAATATTGTATGCATATCTGTGTGCAACAATATGCAAATTATACACTCAATCATATGCAGTTTTTAGTTTAACAATATGCATGTTTTTTTTTTCTTTTCAGAATCTTATAACAAATTCAATTATGATTATACTCTTACAACAACAAAATAAGCTTAAAACATGCAGAAAAATTAGATCATTGGATCTATGAGATGGGTGAATGAGATTGAGTATTACTTACTACCTAAGATTTGGATACTACATGATCTCATCTATATATATATCTAGGGGTTGGTTAATATAAGAACCCTTCTTATTATGAGAACGTGATAACACTTGCATTGTACGCAGTGGCGTATCTAGAATTTTTGATATGGGGGTGCAAGTCGCACAACAGATAATTACATAACACGCTAAAAAAATAAAAAAATAACACTT
>JAYDZE010550770.1:9840-49797 GCA_034509125.1 Monilaria moniliformis | reverse complement strand
CTTTCTGAGGTCACATCTGCTTCTACACCTGTAATGATGCTAGCTCCAAGATCTACGGGAACACTTAAAGATGCATGGTCAGTAAAAACACGACCACCTATCCTGCTCCTAGCCTCAAGGACTGTAACAATAAAACCTTGGCGCTGCAAGTGGCGCGCTGCAGTTAAGCCAGCAGGACCAGCTCCTACAACTATTACATTCTTTTTGGGTCCTGAATTATTACATCTATGGCTATATGCAAAATTAAAGGAATCACAAGAACTGGCAGACCCGACTTTCGGGAGCTTTATAGGTATAGCAGATCCCAACTCACTAGCAAAAAGTAAATCAGGATGGACAGCAGGAAGTTTTTCCGCATTCTCATCTTTGCATGGCAGACCCATATATTCTGAAGTAGCAGCTTCATTTGAAGGTTTCGGATCAAGCGCATCAGTCCCTAGACTATCATCTTGCGGACTTTGTTGCGGAATACATGGGGCAGATGATTCTAAGGCCTCAATATTTGCAAGCCCATATTCTGATACGACTTTGCCTGTCAGGTTTCCATCCCCAGATGCATCCTCATCATTTCCCCCAATGCAGCTCTCCCGACTTTTTTCCTTCCCAAGAATAAAGGAAACTCCATCTGAATCAGGCAGACGGAGCTCGGCATTTTCTCCAAACTCCTCCTCAGTCAGAACTTTCAAGTCATGCTTGATGCAGGTTGCTGGCTTTGCCTTTACAGAAGTCACTCCAAAATTTATATAACCCTGTAAAATCAAATTGTCAAATGAACAAAGGAAACTGAAGGTGTGAAAGTACATGTACACATCTAGAATATTCCAAGTAGCAAAACTATCAGAATACAAAAGAAAGGTACCACAAAGCTAAATCACAAGATATAAGTATAAAAAATTAAAGGGAAAACTATATAGAATCTCCATCCAAATTTTTTCTTTGTATATCAGTTTATGTTATTTCAACCCACTTAAAAAGGGCCAAAATGTTACAGCACATGACATCTCTTGCACTTTTCTGTTGGACATCTATATTTTGCCCAGCATCATTCTCTCTCTCAGCAAGATACTCAGTAATACTCCTCTTTCCATTTCACTCAATGTTTAATACATAGTACTAGTAGAAAGAGGGTTTTTGGTCTTTTGCTTTTCAGCATGATCCCTATCCTTAAGGAATTGGTTCCCTCTTTTTGATTCAAATATTTATTTTAGACATGCAACTTGAATTTTAGGCAAATGTATTCCTAATCTAGATTTCATTAACTATAAAGTAAACTGCACCAACATTCTTGATTGGATTGATTTAAATTGAACAGGAACATGGACCATGAGACAAGTAGTTTAGAAATGAGCATGTAGAATTGAACGTTTCTCCCTTTATGTGATGGAATCTGAAAACTTACACATTGGTCAAGAAAGATAAAGATATCTCTAATTAGAGAAGCACGTGGACTTTCAGCAGCCAAAGGAGCATCAGACACCCCAAAGTCTGCCAGCGGCAAAACCCGGCTGACATCTTTGTTCCATACACTTAATATGTGGTTCCTGCAAAGCATCAAAGAATTGAGACCCTAAAGCTTATAGAAAGACTAAAAAAACTATCCAAAAAGGTGCTGTATCTTATATTCAGACACACCAGGCAATATTGCAAAGTAAAAATCCTAAAGAAACAAAACCTGTTAAGCATGTGATTCAGAAGTAAGAAGTTAAATGTTAATAAGCTTAATTAGCCTTGAAAACAGAACAAGGCTACATGAGAATGAGATAAAAATACAGCACATAAGCATTTCTTATGAGAGAACAACGACCCAAGCAGCCACACCCACATCAGAGTGGGAAGTTTTGATTGCTTTACCTCAGTAACCAAAGTAGACTATCTTCACATGTTCTCAAGCATTACAAGAGAAATAAATCAAAATGGATCAAGATGGATAAAAGTTCTAAACAAATACAGTTCATCTACCATTCTTACGTCACCAATGCATACTTGAAGATAAGTATTATATTCTGCCTAATGAGTCCCCTCAAAGAAGTAATGGAAAATATTCAAAAATCCACTGGAGCACTATAAACTAGCTTACAAAGTCATTCTATGAACCCAAATAATGGAAAACTATAGTAGGCTAGTAGCTTCAAGTTTGGACAATCAAATGACATTGACCAATGGAAACTAACAAATACTAGAAGTGCTGGTTTAAACAACCATGTAAATCATGTTGTCAGCATTCAGGAAAAGTAGGCAGGCAACTAGTAACAGGGTACACTGACCTGCACTCCAAGTACTCCTGAAGTCCACCTTTACGTTTCAATACTTCCTTGAATTTGATTTTCTCAAGGGGACCTACTGCACGAGCTTTAAGCCCTGCAGCAACAGCTGCTGCTTTTCCACTTTCAGCATCCATTGCAGTTGATAATGGATTTAACTTTTCTCTTGTTTTATCTACACGATGGCTTCCAAACAACTCTTGACTCTGAATCAAAATATCCCAATCAATATCACCCTCATAAGCCATGTCCCCGTGCCTTTGTTTTTTGGCATTCCGAGCAGCTCGCTGACCGACAGATAAAGTACTATCCTTAGTTTCAGGATCAGCTTCGCATGCACTATCTTTGGCACAATTTCGTTGACGATCAAGCATAACAGATGAGTAAGAGGTTCCATTGATCTCTTCACCAGCAGAAGGATCATCACGATTTGGCCTGCATTCACCTTGAAGCAGAGTATGAGAAGGTTCTAAAGTGTGTTCTGATTCAATAACAACTTCCTCGCAGTCATCATTATGCTTCCGGAAAACCACTTCAAATTTTTGGTTTTCACTAGCTGACTCCGGCGATGACCTACATTCTGATACCTGATCATCTTCCCCTTGTGAAAACAAAGGTTGAAGGTCTACTTCAGAGCATTTACCTAGGACTGTAACTGGGCCATCAAGTTCTCTAGAATGATGTTCCTTCTGTGGTTTGTCAAACGTAGATGGCGACAAACCATTATCAAGCACATTATCTTGTTTGACATCCACATTAGTTCTAGCTGTTCTTTCATACAAGGATGTCAATGTGCCCAACTCCTCAAATTCCGCACAGCAAACTACATCAATTTGTCTATCAAGGACATTTTTTGAATTAGGTGGGACATTCCCGAACACAGGGTGCTCCCCAATGAATTCAGATATTGTTTTATCACCCCTAAATTCAGTCCTCAAGCTTGAAGCAGATGTTAGGGCACTGGTTTTGAAAGCCGAGTTCTTTGGGATAACATTAATAGATGAATCGTCCTCAAAGTCAGTGGATCTCCATATGTGATTGGAATCTGGTGTACTAGAAATAAGTCCTTGCTTTGAATCAGCTGGATTCCCCAGGGTACAGTTTAAGTCTTCTGGTAAACAATCATATACACTCTTTTCAATCAAGGTTGGTTTTAAGGAACCTTGAACGGTTGCTGCACAGCATTTGTCATCAGGGATAAGGATTTCCTGGACTAATTTTGAAGTAGAAAGAGGTTCTTCAACAAGAGCCTCTGAGCCAACACCGGAGTATGTCCCATCATCTGACACCTTTACCAGTTTCGGTCTAGAAGGATTAAGAGACTTTGCAGTCATCCCTGACTGCACCTTCTGAAAGAAGGCAGATAGAGAATCCTCCAAAGCTTCTCCCTCTGACTCTGAAGCAACCTCTTTCCCATGCTGCAATGCATCACTCCTAGATGTATTATAACCCAAATCATTAGATTCAGAGTTTTCCAATATCTTTGCATCTAAATTGACCTTGGATCTCTTAGTTTTCATTTGAGCCTTCCGCTTTATACTCTCCATAACCATTGCATCCCCAGAAGATGCACCTTCATTGCTTCCCAGACATCTTCTCTTTGCCTCAGAAGTCAAATTCGAATCTGATCCACAGCCCTTCACAGACTCATCAAGAGACTGGCACAGCGGCTCGGACACATTGCTGCTCAAGTCTTTCACAGCCGCTAATGCAGATCCACCCTCCTTCTTTGGACCCCTCAACTTTTTCCGGAAATTCGCCAATGTGTCATTCATACTACCTAATTCGTCATCCTCAGCAACCATCTTCCCAACCTCTTTACATTTTCGTCCACCACCATCTGCCGCCACCCTATTTCTCTTGGAATTCCTTTTGCTTTTGATCTTTAACAGTATCCCAATAGGCTCATCATCCCCCGAATCAACCGAGGTTCCAACATGTTTAGACTTTCTTTTCAGACCCATTTTGTTCTCTTCCTCATCCATCGCCTGAACCATAGGGTTTCAAATTCCAGCCGTTTTCCACATCAAACCCTAATCCCAGCCTTCACTCCAATACCACCCACTGGAATTCCCTGTCTAGAGAAAAATCACATTCAACGCCCACATGCATTGAAAAAATAAATCCAACAAGTCAAATGAGCAAAATTAGCTCGCCAAATTCAGGTTTTACCCCATTTCCCGAAGAACCAATCAATTTCTTGAGGCAAAAATCGCAAACATGAATTTAATACGAAAACATACAACGAAATCAAACAAGGGTGAGCTGGGGATCAAACCTGACTCAAAGGGAAACTCCGGACGATTGGGTGAGTGCAGAACACCGTAGCAACCGCTGAAATTTGCCCTTGGTAATAAAATATTATTCTGGTCCAACACTAGTGAATCATATAGCGACGAAGTTGCATTGCGCGAAGCAGGTTTAATGACTGCTTGGATTTTGTGAACTTGGCTGATTATAATTGTTAGGGATTGGATTACAAAGACGCAAATAGAATTTTATTCGAATTTGCCTTCAAAAATTTAGGGGGGAGATTTAGATGACAAGAGGATGCCTCATGTAGTTTGGTGGGTAATTATTATTTATTTATTTTTGTAAAACTTTCTTCATGAACCAATTTATTAACATTGATCTATGATCACTTTCATATAATAATCGAGTTTATGAAATTATTAAGAATTAAAGGTAGCCACTCCTACATTTCACAATCCGCCAGCGTGATTCTCATCTCTAGGAATGATACTGTTGGTTTTGGCCGCCCATATATGCACACAATCATTGCATAAGTGCAGCTAATTGGAAACAGTTCATTCAAAGGCAGTGAACATGTATGTTAAACTGCTATTCCTATTCATCATATATGCATGATGAAGTTATTCTCTACAAACACCATATAAGAATAAAAGATTATTTTCGTACTGTCTTCATTCGGCTCAAAAGATAGCGTTGTGAAAATAAGGTTGATTTTCGACTCAATGATTTCGACCTCGATCAGTATATCGAATCGTTGGTCAAACAATTCGGGCAAGTCCCGTTAACTGTGTTTAAATTCTGCAATTTTTGTATGCAAGTATGCATTCTCCAACATTAATTGGTATCAACGTCGTTATATGGTTTGATTCTTATACATTCTGTTTTGAATGAGTTTGAAATGTCGATTCATTTAGTTTCCATGTTTATCGAAGCATGTTCTGTGTTGTTTACACATGTGATGAAATGATTTTTTTCTGTTCTCCGAATTTCAAACACATGATGTTGATAAACTTTGTTTGTTTTTTTATTTTTTATGTAAAACATGAAGTTAATTTTGAAGCATGCCAGCATGAATTACTATATGATATGCACATTTTTTAAATTAAGCATGCAAGGTGTTCGACGAAATGTAAAATAGATCGTTTTTTTAATTGTTTCTACTTTGAACGTATTTGTCGAATTGGTCATCAATTTTGTTGTTTTCGGCATGAATACAAAGTTGAATGTTTGACAACATGAGGCCATGAGTTTATGCATATCAATATGTTCGAAAATATGTCGAAGTGGAACATGCCTTGTTAGACCCTTATGTCTTTTACACAGTGTCTGTAGCCGTCAAAACTTTTGAGCGAGGTTAATTTGAAAGACATATCCTACACTGTGTAAAAGACATATCCTACACAAGAACGGGTCTTGCCGAGGGTCAGAGAGCACACAAGATTAATAGAAGCAACAAAAGTTTTGACGGATTCAGCTTTTTTCATAGACACTGTGAATTGAAAATTAGATCTTAGCCGGATCTGTCTCCCATCTATCCTCCTGATGATAGGTTAGGTCTCAAACCACGGTTTGAACATGTTAAATACGACAAATGCTAATGTGCCATGGAATCAAAATAAAGTAACTAATTTGATAGAGATATTATAGTTCACTAACTATTTGTAGTGACAGAATAGATTTTCTTGAAGTAAAATGTAGAGAGGCAAAAGTAAAAAGTGAAAAGTGAGAAAGGAGATTAATTTTGATAAGCCGAGAAGAGATGATAATCACAAAACCAGAAGCTGAATTTCCATGTTTTGAAAGGAGATTACTTTTAAAAAGAATTGTTGCAATACAAAAGATTTTTGAGTTAATGAATTTGGTCTTGCAAAAATGCTTAATTATATAAATTAGAATGTTCAACAGACGATTTAACTTTTTTTACAACTACAAATACATGGAATATATAGAGTTCTTTCTATACATAAAACAAAGTCTTGAACTAAAAATTACACAAAGTCTCACGCCATAAGACAGAGAGGACACCAATCAATTTCACACACAAACTTAGTGGAAATAACAAAAGTACTAACTGATTTGGACCCAAATGCCTGGACTAGGAACTTCTTGATAAACTACAAATACCAGATAGTATCCAGGCGGAGCAAGGATTTTCGAACTCGGCGTCGAAACCTGCACCCGATAATTAGTTCCTCCCAGTGATGTGACGCTCCCACTAGCCCCGGTAAGAACGAGCAATCTTTGATTCATGGAAAATGAGTGTGTGGTGAAGGGAGGTGCGACCATTGTGACAGTAATAGAATCTGTATTTATTGTGCCTTGAGCGGTGAAATCAATGGTGAGTTGTTGTCCATACCCGACTTGAGAATGTGAAGCGGGGGAAACAATGTTGGGACGCACAGGTGCAAACTGTGGATCTAGGTATTCTGGCGAGTAGGTTTCCATTGTCAAATCCGTGGGATAGCGTACCCCTGTAAAAGTGTAATAAGCATTAGGATTGCTGCCACTAACAAGAACACGGCCATCACGAAGCAATATCGCAGTGGAGTGGTACATCCGAGGGATAGAGCTCGAGTTCTGTGCCTCAAACCTCGACCCCAGCTGATTATTGGGTCGATAAATGAGGGGTGTAAGCACAGGATTACGAGCTATAGTCCAGCCGGCTGTACCAGCGCCAGCGCCGTTTATAATCAAGACATTTCCATTGGGGAGCACCACCATGTCACCCATGACTCTGGCCAAAGGCATGGTCTCCATGAGCCACTGCGGATTGGGATCATTTATTCGGATCCTCCCACAGGTATTAAGCGCGGCGATAAAGTTGCCGTTATTTGCACTTGTAAAAGATCCTTTTGGTGCTCCCCCGCACACCAAAACCTCGGCTGTGATTGTAGCTCCCATTCGCAACGGAAGCAGAACTGCAGAACCCGAACTAGGATAGTTCCTGGGATCCCCGCCCGGGATGGTCGGGTAATTTCTCACCACCACGCCCCGTACATAGTCGAACAAGATAGCTCGATTGTTGGCGAAGATAAATACATTTCCATCGACGTTCAAGAAAACAAACGGGTAGAGATTGTTTTCAATGGTGGGATCTCGGGTCTCCTTTAGGAAAGGCAACTCGGTTGCTAGATCAGCTCCCGACCTTTTGGGGTAAAATTCGTAGGAGAAGCGGTCTCGTCCGCCAAAAATGATCTGCCTGCCATCTGGTAAGATGTGATTGGTGGCATACCATCTTCTATGAGTGAGGACATTGCTAAATTCCTGCCAGTCACAAGAACCATCGTTGCATGGTTTAAACACTCTAACAGTATTATAGCCGTCGTTGAAGCCTCCGGTCTGCATCAGAGAACCATCAGGCATGGCGGCTCCAGAAGAGCACCACACGTTGCTGTAGACGAAGAGGGGCCGGATTGAGTTGGAAGCCACGTTGTACTCAACAGAATGCGCTGTGCAATCGTGTTGGAGCGTCAGATCGTTGGGGTTGTCGCGACAACGGTTGTTTGGGAGGGAAATGTTTGAAGGTCCGAAATCAGTGAGGTCAAAGATCACAACACGATCGTTGTTCAGGAGCTGCATGTGCATCGCCGACACCCCGATGTTCGACCGTAAGAGGTTCCACTTGCCGCCGCCCGCAGCAGCCGCTTGAGGAATCATTTGTATTTGCTCACACAACAAGATAGCTACTACAAGAAAACCTATCAACTTGGCCATTGTGTTTAAGAGAGAAATGTTGTGTGTTGAGTGTTGAGGGAAGGGGAATGGTGAGTTTAAATAGGTTTTCTAGGGAAAGAATTCCAGATTAATTATTTAATTTTTGTGTGAGGTATGGGTGTTTGGTTGGTTGGTGCATGCAGGTGTTGCGTCTTGGATTAAGAAAGTATTAGCTTTAGCTCCAACATTCGATTTTCGACCATGTCTGGTTTGAAAAATGAATTGAAAAATACAATCATGTCTGCTGTTGTCTCTATCTATTTTAGCCATTCCCATGTATTAGACGTGCTCAGCATATACTCCATATAAATGTCGTTTCTATAAATTCTATGTAACAAACTTTGCCACCGAATCCAATCATTAGTCATATACTTCATTAGAAAAATAGTGTAGTCTAGAATATTTAAATTAAATTCTAAACTATGTATTTCGAAGAGCTTCAAAATTTCTCATCAAGGACAAAGCTAATACAAAATAGCTATCATTATTGACAATTTGACCTACTATATATATATATATAATAATAATTTGAAATTAGCATATATTGAGTTCATAGAAGAGGTTTGACTTGAAATAAAAGAATCTCATATCTATCTAAGTTTATTTTAGATAAGCTTATAAGCTCTAATATAACTTAGAAGATATTTCAAGAATTTATAAGTTATTTTAATATATTTTTCCATTTTTGTTTTCAATAATACGAATTTTTGTGTTTAACTATATGTAGTTTTTGTGTTTAACATCAATCAATAAAAACATATTTATATCATTATTACCATTAAAAAGCCTATTTAAAACTTAAAAGTAACGCGGAAAATCTCAACTATATATTGGATAAATAAGATCAACGGATGAGAATAGATCATTTTTTTCTCATGACAACCTCGTTGACAATGCGTGTGCTTTCATATGTCAACGAGTAAGATATATCAGAAAATACCCTCAAAAGTCATGCTATATACTACGCCGCCTGTTGGTCAGTTCTATAACTATTGGACGATGCATGTATTAATTTCCACCTGATACAAAGAAACCAACCAGACACAACAACTTTATATATAATGCAATATTTTCTATCATTTTAAGATAATAAATTTTTGTTCCTCTAGAAAGAGATTTAAGATAATACTTATCCATGAACATATATAAAGTTTGTTGGGTGAATATATAATACTATGTATGTATACACACAACCTGTTGACCTGTAATAATTAATACATTTGTTATTTTTTATACGATGTACCTAGACCATCATTTTTTATTATTACTTCATCTCTGTATAGAATCTAATTCTATCATATTCGGTACGGGTACTAAGGTATTAAGGGAATAAAACCATTCATCCCCTTTCATTAATTTAAAACTAACAATCAATAACAAATGAATTTATGGATATCTACTTATGAGACGAGGAAGCATAGCTTACTTAGTAAGACACTTTACATTTTATTAATAACTAGGGGATTTCGAGTTATATCGGGTATTTGGGTGTGGAGGTACGTGATCAATTACAGAACTAAATTGCGATTGTCAATCTGATAAAGCTATACTTAGCTATCAGATTGATTAAATAATTTTCCTTCACGGAGTTGATCTCTCTCCACACACATCTGCAGTCGTTTTCATGGGTTCGCCATCATATCATTAAGGAAAACTCAAAGTAGATTAGATTGATTAACGAAAATAAATAATTCATTAAATAAAGGGGGATAGGGCCCGGCCACACGGTGCGGCGGGATGCACCCAATATCTACTCTTACGTACGTTATCAGGTTTAAATTCACTAATTCGATGCTAATAATTTACAGTGTTGTTATATATTGTAAAGCAACTAGATTTCTCAACAAAAAAAAAAAAAGTTCATTTCTATAATATCAATAAAAGTATACAAATATTAATTTTCCCTATAAACGAATCATTTGTACAATAAAAAACAAACCAACTGGGCCGACCCGAATTACTCAATTGATATGGATCCATATTCCCTCACTCGGAATATCTCTGTGGACCACAAACAGAAGATAGTACCCAGCCGGCGCAAGATTGCCCGAACCCGGCGTTCCGACCGAAATTTGGTATGCGGATCTTCCGACAGGAGTTATATCCCCACGGTCAAGAATTAGTAATCTTTGATTCATCGAGAATGAGTGAGTAGCAAATGACGGCGCAACCATTGTTACCATGATCGAACCTCTATCTAGCCGACCCGGAGGAATGCTGAACCGGACCGGAATCTGCTGTCCGTACCCGAAACTGGATCCGGATACGGGCGAAAGGATCCTCAGTCGCAGATACCCGAACTGCGGATCCAAATATGCTGGTGAAAATGATTGGAGAGTTAAATCTGTTGGGAATATTATCTTAGTAAAATTGTAATATATATGAGGATTGCTTCCACCGACGAGAACTCGGCCATCACGAAGTAATATTGCAGTGGAGTGGTACATTCTAGGGGTCGAGGTAGGGTTCTGGACCTCGAACCTTGACCCGGCTTGCTTATCCGGGTAGTAGATAACCGGTGACAAAACGGGGCTCCGACCCAGTTCCCACCCGGCCGTGCCCGTACCAGCACCGTTGATAATCAAGACATTACCATTTGGCAGCAACAACATATCCCCCATGACCCGACCCGAGGGCATGGTCTCCATAACCCATTGGGGATTCGGGTCGTTTATCCGGATCCTCCCACATGTGTTAAGAGCCTTTACAAAATCACCGTTGTTTGCTCTAACATAAGCTCCTATTGGCGCACCGCCACACACCAAGACCTCAGCTCCGGCATTGCTCTTCAACGGCAGCAAAACTGCGGAACCCGAGCTCGGGTAGCTCCTTGGGTCCCCGCCCGGTATTGTAGGGTAGGTTCGGATCACTTTCGAGTGCGTGTAATCGAACAATGTAGCTCGATTGTTGGCGAAAATAAATAAATTTCCATCTATGTTCAAGAACACGAACGGGTAGAGATTGTTCTCAATCCGAGGGTCATTAGTCTGCACGAGAAAGGGGAGATTGTAGGTCCCCTCCGCGGCGGATTTCTTCGGGTAGAACTCGTAGTTGAACTGCCGCCTGCCGCCGACGATGATCTGGCGGCCGTCGGGGAGGATTTGGCTGGTGGCGTACCACCTTCTCTGCGTGAGTCCGTTTTTGATTTCTTTCCAGTCGCAGGACTTGTTATCTGTGCAGGGTTTGTAGGTCCGGACGGCGTGATCGCCGTCGTTGTAGCCTCCGGCCTGGACGAGGGTGCCGTCAGGGGAGACGGCGCCGGAGGAGCACCAGACGTCGGTGAGGACCATGAGGGGGCGGATGGAGTTGGCGGCGACGTCGTACTCGACGGAGTGGGCGGTGCAGTCGATGGGCAGGGCGGTGTCGTAGGGGTCGTGGCGGCATTGGCCGTTGGGGAGGGATATGTTGGAGAGGCCGAAGTCGGTGCGGTCGAACATGACCACGCGGTCGGTGTGGAGGAGCTGCATGTGCATGGCTGATATGCCGACGTTGGAGAGGAGCAAGTTCCACTTGCCGGCGGCAGCCGCGGTGTGAGGCGGTAGAAGAAGGAGGAGTGGGAGGTGGCGGAGGAAGAAGCAGAGAATAAGAGGTGGAGTCATGTTTGTTTGGACAGTGATACCGTGATTACTGATTAGAGTGGTGGTGAGAATTGTGGTCACGGGCTTTAAATCTCGGGCGTAGAAGCTCAATTGGGAGACTCCCACACGCAAGCGAAACGCGTCGGTATTAATTATTTGCCGTTTTTTTTTTCTTTTTTTTCTGGTTAACTAAAAAAAACAAAGATGAAATTGGGTATAATAATAATAATAATAATAATAATAATAATAATAATAATAATAATAATAATAATAGATGAAATTGGGTTGCTAGAGTCCAGTTTGAGGAGATGACATAAAGGAATAAAGGAAGTTGATGGCTGGCCAGGCTGGGTTTATCTTTGTTTGTGTTCTTGGCAATATTAGGGAAGTTTAGAATGCTAGTGTTTTGATATGTGCACGTGGAAGCCGTGTAAAGTCTTATTTTTCTGGGTATTGATCGTAGTGAGAATATTGAAGATGGAGATGAATAAACAACTTTAGACTTTTCAATGTTATTGGATGAAAATCGGCAAACAATGGAAGTATTGTTTCAGTACAAAATCGGCTTTCTTCCCTAAAAAAATCTTCTTTCGTCTGTGTTCTGTGCTATATTTTAATATTTTTAATATACATAATATAGTATATTATATATTGTTAATTAATCTAGAGATAATCTTCTATTAGCTTTAATAAAACTTTAAAAAGTGAAAAGATGAGGAGAAATATGAAGATATATAGGCACATAATGTCAATCAGGCTAATCCCCTTGGGTTCGAACCAATCCGTTCGGATTGTCGGGCTATTCAATTACAGATTATTCGAGTTTGTGATTTTTCAGAATAGAAAATTGTCAATCCTAATTCTAAATTATCGGGTTTCGAGCTAATTCATAAGGTTAATCTGGCTAAAAAATGTTTATGTTTTTTAATTAATATATCAAAATGCACTCTATTAAATTAATTAGATCAATCCATGAGTTGCACGCTAAATTGACACCCTTGAGAACAGTCAACATTCCATTATGAAGCGTAACGGGTACTAATCAGGTCTTAATGAATTTGTCTCACTGTTTCAATATTAAGAGAACGAACAAGTACTGCTAATTTAAGATTTTCTGGTCCAAGTATGTAAAATTTTCAGCACAAACACAAAGTGTTGGTCCGCAAACAATTAATTGCTCAACTATTACATATTAATGCACCATATGCTCATCATCATTATACCTATCAACATGGGTTCTCCTTTTTTCAAGTGAACGCTCTGCAATTCTTTGACATCTTACCTTGTTTAGACGTCGCATTTCAATATGTTATTAATTAAAATAAAATTTCAATATATAACAAATACTACAGTATAACTCATTATTTACACTAATATTGTCATTGGGCCAATTTATTTTATCTATCTCCCTAATTTTATTAATTAAATTTTAATTTTTCTCTCTCCTATATTTTAAAAAAATATACTCACAACAAAAGCTACATTCTCTCTTCTATTTTATTATAAACTATTTGTTTCTTAATTTCGGGTCTTAAAGCGTACTGAAACGGAATAGAGGAAATATTACTTTTAAGGGAAAAGATAAATGTACATAAATGTACATACATAATACTTTTAAATTTTAAATTGAATGAATCAGTTTCATTTAAATTAATTTTAATACGAATTATAATTATTTTTTTACTAAATTGCCCCTATTATATTTTCAAATATATGATTGAAAAATTGGATCGATAGATCCTTCAAATAAAGCCACAAAATTG
Organism: Monilaria moniliformis; assembly: GCA_034509125.1. NCBI lineage: Eukaryota > Viridiplantae > Streptophyta > Magnoliopsida > Caryophyllales > Aizoaceae > Monilaria > Monilaria moniliformis. The sequence continues at coordinate 36,228 of JAYDZE010550770.1, read as the reverse complement.
ATTTGGAGATAAATATGTAGATATCTAATGAAAAAGTTAATCTTTTTCTAAATCCACAGATATCTAATTTGAAAAAGTTAATTTTTGTCTTAAGTTATTGCAGAATGGTTAATCTGTAAAATATTCATTTATTTTAAAATAAATAATATTTATAAACTGATTTAAATGTAAAATATCTAAAAAAAGTCCATTATGTATGTACAATTTATGTACGTTTATCACTACTCTTTTTCACTGAGCTTCAATTGAGGGTCTCGTTTACATTTTGTCTTTTTGTCTACCTTATTTTCTGAACCTGACAGCCTAATACTCCTAGGAAACAATTTTGGAAGATATGTTATGAGATCACATGGATAATTGGTGGTTCCAGCAATAATTCAGATTCTGTTGCTTTAATATAAGCTAATTTCTCGAATGTTGATCCTAATATGTCTTGTTGTTGGGCATGCAAGGAATATGTGCCTAGTATACATCTAAAGTTCACTACATACAAAATTTCCTGGCACATATTTCTTATTTAATGGGGGACATATAAATAAGGTCGAAATAGCTATGTCTTGCTTCAATTTCAGTGTAAGTTTTTTGTCATTATCTCTTTATGATTACTATAACATGCATTTGTAATTTGTAGATCATATTACATAGATAAAAAAAAAGAGAGAGAAAAACAAATATAGTTATTTTGAATTTTTTAATATTTTTCAATATTCTCCTTAGACATGCATGAAATAAAATAGGGTGGAAGACCACAAGAACGAATTATATATACATAAACTGTACATATATAATTGGATTTTTTAGATATTTTATATTTAAATTAATTTATAAATATTAATTAATTTTAAAATAATTTAATATATTACATATACCCTTTTGCAATAATTTAGGAAAAAAATTAACTTTTTCAAATTAGATATCTAAAGATTTAGAAAAAGATTAACATTTCCATGGATATATCTACATGTTTATTTTTAAATTAATTTTGTGGCTTTATTTGGAGGATCTATTAAACCAAATTTTCAATCATATCTTTGAAAATATAATAAGGACAATTTAGTAAAAAATATTATAATTAGTAATCAAAATAATTTAAATAAAATTGAAATTTAAAATATGATGTATATACAATTTATATACAATTATATTTTCCCATATATATCTATATGTTTTAATTACCTAATGGATGAAATGGTATGGTCCCATTGTGTTGTGATTATTCAAATGGTTTAGTAATTTTGAATATTCACATGTATATCTAAGCATATGTTTTTTTTTTTCTCCTCCGTCTCCCTACCCCAATTAAAGAAAATAAAAAACTGAAGTAAGACTGATTTAGAGTCTAATAACGGCTCCTTCGTCAAAATTTTAATGGGGTCAAATAAGAATAAAGAATTAAAAGTTGAAATATTGATTGAACATTATTAATAATTTGGGATCTTTATTATTTTTCTCTCAATATATATTAAAGGAGAAAGATTTACCATAACTAAAGCACACACGATATTATATAGCTAATGCAAGATAGAAGGTATGTAACTGACCGAAATTAAACTAGATATAACAAGGGGAAGGGGGGAGGGGGATGACATGTCCGAAACGAATCAAAGCGAAAAATCAAAATTCGCCAGAAATCTAAAACAAAATCCAAAAAAAATCAAACCAAATTCAAAATTTCGATTTAGTTTAGTTCAGATATTCAGATTTCGCCTATTTTACTCACCCTTGAAGAAAACCCCAGAGATACGGGAAAGATCCATCAATGCTTGGTAGATCCTCCAGAATCTAGCACATCCCGTGTTACTTTTCATACATGCATGCAAGTGAATACAATGACGGATCCAGAAAACGTTCATCATGAGGTCGATGTGCAGTTTCTTCATGTCTTCTCCTTCTTAGTTTTGCTTTTCATAGTAAAACTCGCATATCTTTCATTATTCTGCTACAAACTTTCTCTTGTAATATATATAAATTTGGGCGGTGCTGCCACATATGGGGTCGACACCAGCTTGAAAGACCGAATTTAATGAAATTTTCTGATATTCATGGACCAACGGTGGGGTCGGTCGACCCCGCCCGACCCCCCTACATCCGCCACTGAGTGAATATGTTTTAATAAAATGCTAACCCCCTCCCAACTTCCAAGGTACGTCGTCTTACGCTCTGCACATCCTGTCTTGTGCTTTACTCAGTACAAACAATCTTAATTTACCTCACCTTGTTCGATAATTTAATACAGGGCTAACATATGTCAGATAAGTGTGCATGTCTATTATTAAAGAGGCTCGATTAAATGGATCGATTAAGGATTAAAGTTATAGGCCTAAAGAGTAAATTTATTTGGAATGGGTTTCTTGTATATTTATGATCATGATAAAAATAACAACAACAACAACAACAACAACAACAACAACAACAACAACAACAACAATAATAATAATAATAATAATAATAATAATAATAATAATAAAACATGATATAACATTATTGTCTTAAAATTAAATTTAAAGATTGTAAAATAAGGCACTTTTATAATAGGTATATATATAGATATTCGCAATTCTGTTGCTATTGATAATTTTTAAATATATCAATATAGATCTGAACCTTCACGCATCAAATAACGAGTCAGTATCACTGAATTTCTATTTGAACTTGTTTTTAGTCAATTATTAAAATCTATTAAAACATGAGAGAAGTGAAGGTACAAGTACAAGCGTGTCCGCCATCCAAAATCCAAATCGCCAGCCGGTTGACAGCCCAACGATTTTGATGAGTATGTATGGTGCTCCTACTGGCGGTACACATCAACGTCGTTTTATGTTCGAGTGACATCTTGATTGGTTGATACACATGGACGTCATTTTATGTGAGAATCACATGATCTTGGCACTTGAGTGGTCCCTTTAACTTCGGATTATTACCAATATGTCTTTGTTTATCAAATTTAATGGCACATGCTCACACAAATCTCGGTTGTTTGTCCAATTAACACACGTCCTCGATGCTGCTTTATGATTAATCATGTTTCACTAGATGCTTTGAATCTAAGGATGTATATTATATGTATATTATATAGTATTAAAATGAGAATCTTTAAATATTATAAGAATAGATCAGGAAGATATACGGTTAATTCATTTTCTTGTCGAATGAATACATCCAACGTGGTTTGAATACTATGCGTGTGTGACGATGGTGTGAGGGATAGGGCCGAGAATCGGCGCGAGGAAGAGGGAAGCAGACACTGGCAGTATCGGCGGCGGAGGTACGGCGGCTCGGCTGTGTTATCCGACGAACAAAGAGGAACCAAGAGAAATGAGGAAGGCTGAGGCAACGGCATTAAGTGGCGGCGGCGGCGGTGAGGCGGTAATATGCAGAGGCCAAGAGAAGAAAGGGGACTATTTACTTTGGCACTTGCCCTCTCTTATTTCATCACTTTTGGGCTTAGAAAGATGGACTTTTATTTTCTTTATTTCCAAAAACCCAAAATTTATATTTATACATTATCTTTTTTTTTTCCGGCCCATAAACTATTATATGCAATGATTATCTTAATGATTCCATTTAGTTATACTTTTCTCAATTATATTATATAATTTAATTTCAAACAAACATACTAAGATAATTCAAAATGAACCACTAATACAAACTTTTAAGTAACTTAATTTATAATATTATATGATATTTGAATTTCTAAATATAACTATCCAATTGAGTCGTTATCTATTCTTCATTCTTTAGGTAAAAAAGTTTTCCATAAACCATTTGAGTTATAAAAATGGTGAAATAAAATGATGAGTATATCGAAATTAGGAACAAATTTAGTTGACATTTAAACCAAAATGTTATTAGCCAATTTAGAAGTATTGAAGCTTGAAAGCAAATTTACGGGAAAAACTTTGATTAAATTAATCCATCACACTCGATTTTCAGACTAGCTCTATCGTGCTCGGATACTTCTAGTTTAATTTCATTTTTTATATTAATATTTTTCGATTCAAACCATCATTTACATTCAAATTTATTAGACGAAAAATCAATCCGTCACACTTGATTTTCAAGCTAGCTCCATCGACTTGGAATATTTTTGTTCATACTAGTATTTTTCGATTAAAACCATTATTTTTATGCGAATTATATAAACACAAACTCATTGATTTTGTATTAGATTTAATTGGCACTTCAGCCTTACCGACAAATCTTTCCCCAACCCATAAAAAAAAAAGAGTCCTTCACTCCTTTGTCACCATTACAGAGTTTCTCCCATCAAAAACCGAGATGCAAAGCGAAAGAAAGAAAGGGTACGCGTGGGCGATTTCAGCCGGTTTCAACGCTGCTCTTGCCGCCATTTCTGCTAAATTCTTTTCATCCCAGGTAAATTGTTCCATCCTAAGACCCATTAATTAATTCATTCATTCAGGTTTGAACTTAGATAGAATAAGCAGCTGATTCTACGATTCAGATATCCGATTGCAATTCTTGTTTGCGAGTAGCACAATTTATCTGTTTTGATTGTTTATTGGTGCTAACGAATCCCCTTCCAAGTGGAGTGAAAATGTTTCCAGGATTTTCCTGTAGTGTTGAAGTCGGTCAGTAGTTGAAAGAAACAAAAATGAAAATAAAATCTGATATGAACTTTTTCAATCCAGTCTACTTTTGTGCTGTGTTGATATTGTACGCAAATTGCTTCTAATTGTGTGTAGCAGTTGAAATGGCTGAGGGGTATAACACAGAGTTCTATTTGAAATAATTTTTAGAGCGCACTTGTTGTAGCTCGTCAAGAGTTGATACTTGTTCAGAATCTTCCTTCATGATTTTCTAGTTCATTTTCAAGCTTCATCTCACCAAACCTTATGCTTGGCCGTTTGTAGGAAAATTCTCTCCAGCAAATGTGATATAGATGTATGGCCCAGTTGTGCACCACTAACTTCTTTGTCTTTGTAGTTCATATTAATTCTTGTGGTCAACTGTGCTGCCATAATTATCCATACTTACTACTTAGTCACATGGTCTGATAGATATGATAGTTATGCAATATGAATAGATTTTCAATTAGTTAGATTATGCTTTCCAATAAATTGCTAGGGACAGTAATGTGTGGTATGATTGCATTGACAAAACAAATTATAAGTCAGTATTCTTATACACTATAGTCTGCAAATAAATGCAGATCAATTTATATGGCTTCTTATCTCGTCAGATCCCTAAAAGGTCATTAAGTAATTGGTTTGATGATCTTATGTTAATGGAACACTATTGAATTGTTGTTTGGTTCGTCCATCGGCTAGTAGTTTGTCTTCAGTTTATTGATCACATGTTCTGTCTATAGTGATTGCTACTATCTCTAATTGATATGTCCAAAATTGTAGTTGAAATATGCACTGGTCATGCTTTTCAATGTCATAATGTGGGGATGCTATGTTAATAGCATGAAGTCTTTATCATCTTTACAAGCTACGGTAACGAACTTTGCAACAAACTTTCTGACTTCTGGGATGTCTGGATATATTCTCTTTGACGAGTCACTACCTCTTAAGGTAATGTTTTTCATTCAGTTACAAGCTTTCTCTAAACTGTTGCTTATCAATTGTAAACATAGTTGAAAAATGTGCAGGGTCTTCTGAGTTATATGGAAATGAACCAAACAATGCAACATTTGGTCCTATTTTATTCTAAATGAAGAAAATAGAGTCAGGAACCATCTTTCTAGGGATACATAGGTTTATTCCCTCAATTGTTTCCCCCAGGATCTATATTTCAAGCAGCACACGAATATGACCTGTGGAAAACATAGATATACTTGCATATCTGTTAATTCGTCATAAATTAGTATAAGTGATATCTTGAGTACTACTTAGTGAGCATCGAGATTCGTTCTTTGCTCTTTGCAAAAGTATTTCCTGTAAACTAGCTGAAATGTTTTCATATATGCCTTAATCTTTCTATTACTCTAGTCACTTCCATAATGCTAGTAAACTATTACAGTGGTTTGCAGGTGCTGTGCTAATCATAATCGGTGTAATAGTTCTAAGTAAGTCAAGCATTGAGAAGAAGGCACATACAAGTTAGGTGAATTTCTATTGTGCACACATGCTCCCTCTTGTGGCTGGTGATTTGAGTGGGCTGAAAACCAAAGCGCCAATAGAACTCTGCTGCTAATAGGTACAATGATAACCTTGTCAGCTTATCATCATGCCGTGTGCGACATAATATTTCCTTCTTGTAGGTAGGTTAGCATCTCCCTGTGTGACTGATCCATGTTCTTAAAGTTATAGTAATTTTTGGCGATGCCATTTAATTTGTTGTAATGTAATTGTTGAACAATGCCTTATTATGATATCTTTTGCCTTCATTTTACTAAACTTATTCTCCAATATACATAATACGTCCAATTGGTTTCTGATGATGGGCTTCACTTTGATGAACTTGAATGCTGTAACTCAAATTCAGAACCCAAACACACATAACCCCGAAGTAGAAACATTACCAACCCTACCCTGTCCAGGCATCGCTACCAATCACCACAACGGGTGTGCCCTTAAAAATAAAACTTTTTTTAGAATTATAACAAAAAACAAAAACAAAAAAGAGAAGAAAACTTTTATACATTATTTCCATGCTTCCAGTTTTCAGATTTTTAGTTGTGACAATAACTTGGTTGGAATTTATTGATTTCATAAGTTTCCTATTGATGCATTTACTGTTATATGATTTGTAATCTAAATTTCATTTCATTTCTTTATTAATAATGAAACTAAGAAATTGCGCTTACAAATGAAAAGATAAAGATAAAGAAAATGATGATTATAATTTAATATCTCAAATGAGTTAAACCACAAAATTGAACTAATTTAAATGAAGCATGATTCAACTCTTAAGCACAAAGCAATTAATTAATAATATTCAAACCAACCAAAATCTGCAAAAAAATGATTTGAAATGCTGTGCATGTGTGTCAGCCAAAAATTGAGTAGAATTGGAAATGTATATAATTATACCCTTAAAGGGTTGAGGGGCGAAAATGAAAGATTAATAGGCCAAAAAGTGGAAAAAACCTGAAATGATATTAATCTCATTTACAGTGACTGCAAATGTACGACTCTCTATTTTCAAAGATTAAATTTGAAGTTGACTCTAAAGTTTTAGCCCAAATTTTCAAATATAAAATATCACTGGAACCAACATAAAACCTCCGGACAATGGGAAGCCAAAAGGAAAAACCTGCATATATGAAAAAATCATATCGTAAGTACTAAATCTGACCAATAAAGCAAAATCCTCTCTTAAAATTAAAATTAAAATTAAAATTAAAATTAAAATTATAGTTATAATTATAATTATAATAAAAAATTATAATTAAATTAAAATGATGCACAACACCACTATTACTACTAGTGGCAGCTGTGGTAGGGTTTTCAATTTTCAAATATTTGTTACGTTGCTTTTCAAGTCTGCAAATTAGGGCTTCTTCTCCTTTTTGTCCCCCTTATTGCAACCCTAGCTGCCGATTAATCCTTTTAGTTTTCTGTTTGTTCTGCGGATTTGTCTCCAAGATCTTGGTTTTCGATCGTTTTTTGAATTTATTTTGGGCGGTTGAGTTGGGTTGGCGGGAAATGGCGGCGGCTGAGGGGGAGAATAAGGTGGAGGAGGAGGTGAAAGGAGGGGAGCTGCTCTTTTGTGGCACCACGTCATGGGATGCAATGGGCCGCCGGAGGACTACGCCAGAAGAGAATTTGGTCTCCCCGACGAGGCTGCGCCCGCTTATGGGGGTGGATATTCGATTTGTTGCCTCTGGCTGCGGTAAATAATTATGTATTTAGTTCTTTGGTTGGGAGTTTCTTGGCTCTCGTCTGAAACTTTCTAGTTTGCGTTTGTAAATTTTGTCATTTATTTATGTTTTTGTGTAATGTAGTATCTTGCCACTGTGTGGCATTGGATGTGGATGGGCGCTGTTACACATGGGGTCGCAATGAGGCATGTTTCTTATGTTATCTTGAATTTCAGTTTTCTGATATTTTTTTTTTATGTTTCCTCATTGTGCTTCTGTATTATGTATTGCTAAGTGTGCAGAAAGGACAGCTTGGTCACGGTGATAGAGTTCAGCGAGATAGGCCGACAATTGTTTCAGAATTGTCCAAGTGTGTTACCTTCTTTTACCTCTGTGTTCAAAGGAATTTTCGAAGCTTTAGAATTGTCCACTTATGTTCAAAATGTACCACTACAAGAACAGATGTCTTTGAGTTCTTTCTTCATTAGTGCATGTGAACCACAAGAAAAACTCAAAAACATATCATGTTCATGTATGTTATCTACCACTGATAAGTTTGGTGAATGGACAATCTTGTGTGATATTTAGTCCAATCCGGTTTTCTCCAGTTGTTGAATAGTGACTTGTACAACACACGAGCCACATTGACCGTTTAACATCTGTTCACATTTTTCAGGCATAACATAGTTAGAGCAGGGGCTGGTAGGAGCCATTCCGTGGTAGTGACTGAAGATGGTCTCTCATTTGCATTTGGTTGGAATAAACATGGACAGCTTGGTTCAGGTTCCATAAAAAATGGTGAGCATCATGGAGGTCAAAGATAAAAAGCTTCCTAAATTTACTATCCTCTTATATAATTGTTAGTCAATTTTGTTATTTTTATCACGGTGTTTTCAGTCTCTGGAGTTCGTGCATGTTTTTATCCATTGATTTTCACATTATAGTTCCCAAATACTAGTTAAAGCAGTTCAAATATGTTGGAAGTAGAATGTATACACTTATTTATATTGCAGATCTATGTTTAATATTTTTGTTTCTTATTGGTTTTAACTGTGATCTTGTGCTGCATAATTGTAAAAGAACTGTATAATACTGTGGGTGAGTTTTTAATTTGTGATATGATTTCCATTACCACCTGCTTTAGTCGTTAGACAATGCGCTGACCATTGACTTCCCTGCCATTTGACCTCCCTTTGAAGTGTGATTATGTTCATACATTCATGATTTATACAAGCAATTTTGCTTCCTGCATTTATCTGATAAGAGAGTTGTGTTTCATTGGCTTTACTGCATATTGCTAATGCTTATTCTTATTTTGCAGAGTGGGAGATATCTCCAGTTCGTTGTCAAGTATCTGAAGTCAAAAATGCTGTTTGTGGGGGTGAATTTACAGTGTGGCTCACTTCTGTTGAAGGATCTTCTATTATGTATGGTTTGTGTATATTCTCTTTTGTGCATTTCTAGGATTTACTGATAGATTTCTCCCCTTGCCTCTTGTTGCTTTGTCTGTTTAATTGCTGATTTTTGATTGATTTTGATCTATTAGGACTGCTGGTCTTCCACAATATGGACAGTTAGGGCATGGTTCAAACAATGAGGTAGGCCCAGTAAAAGAGTTGTAATGTGTTATTTATTTTAGTAATTCATCTATCTTTTACGGTTTATTTCTCCTATCTAGTGGTTTCAACCTGTTTTTACCTTATAAATTGAAAACTCTATGAATATTGTGAAAGCTTGAATTCATAATCCAGAAAGTAGTGTTTATTAGATGTTATACCTAATATCTGAGAGAACTATGTCTGCCTTTGCAGATAGACATAAATGTATAAATCTTGTACACCTTTTATTCAGCTTCGATATGTTTCTGATTTTGTGTGTTTCCTCATCAATCTGTGCTGCATAATGCAGATTTCATGTAGTGTTAGCATATTAGCCCCTTTGAACCCAAAAGTTGCTAATTCTGTTTGTAGCTCTTGTCTCCTATTGTTGTTGATGTAACTTTGCAGTTCATAATACAAATATTTTACAATTGATGTTTGTACTCATTTCACAAGATGAACTTAGCCTCTACTAATCTTATTTGTAGCTCTTGTGTTCCAATTCTTTGTACTTATGTCACTTGATGTTCCATTTATCCGAGTTCTAACAAGGCAAGCTTGTCGTTGGCAGTATAATACCAAGGACAGCTCTGTGAGGCTTGCTTATGAAGCTCAACCTCGGCCTAGAGCTATAGCCTCTCTTTCAGGAGAGACTATTGTAAAAGCTGCTTGTGGAACTAATCATACAGGTATTCAAACAGTTAATTACCTAAACCAATGTATTGTTCTAGTCCACTATATTTCTTACAATGTTCTGGTATGTAAGTCCTGTTTGTTTATTTTATCTCAGTGGCTGTTACTAAGGATGGTCATGTTTACACGTAAGTTAGCATTATTGGATGGTACATAATATTCTAAAAAATTTAACTGATCTATCATTTAATAAAAAACACTTGGATTTACTGTGTGTTTCTTTGAATGTCTTATTGTGGCAAATGATTAGGTGGGGCTTTGGTGGTTATGGAAGGTATTGCAATTGTTTTGGCTCATTGGTTATGCTCTCTGTTTTTACCTTCTTGATCATTATGGGCTGACTTTTATTGCTGCTAATGACAGGCTTGGGCATAGAGAGCAGAAGGATGAATGGGCTCCACGCCTTGTTGATGTTTTCACAAGGCATAATGTGCTACCTCCAAATTCAATTCTTTCAGCAGGTTCTGCCAACTCTACATGTACAGCCGGTAGGATTTACCACCTTCTAGCTGCAGCTTTCTCCATTAGTTTTCTATGTTTGCTGCTTCATCTTTATGTGCATTTTTTAAAGTATGTTGCTTATATGAATTGGGACATAATATTGTAAGGAAAGTTGAAATGTATATTGGTTTATTGGGGGTACAGATTTAAGCTGCACTTGGCTATTGGATCTTTACTTCAATAATTGGTAATGCTAATAATATCAGTTGTTACCGAATTTTTATGCTGCTTCCCTCAGTGTCAGTTTTGATGAATATGTTGTGATGCTGTCTGGATGTTGGTGATGTTCAAACATGACTTGGACCTTGTACAAAGAAAACCTTTTAGCCTTAGTCTCAAGTGCTTGGGTTGTTAAAATATTGACCCTACGTGCCAGATATGAGGCTCTAAATTCATGTTGGATTGTGGTATGAATGTCAGAGTTCTCTCAAGATTGTCTGATCATGGCTACGTAAGACATGTAACAGTACCTGTACTGTCGTGGGCTTGTTGTCTTGTACCTGAATTAGAATTTACACATTGATTGATAGCCTGTGTAAGTTGATCTTCTGAGATGCGAACTAATTCTGCAAGAAGAAAGTATTTTGATAAAAGTACTATTTTTGCAGGAGGTGGGCAGCTTTACATGTGGGGCAAGATCAAGAACAGTGGGGATGACTGGATGTACCCAAAGCCTCTCATGGATTTGAGGTCTGCTACTTCATTCAAAGCATATATTCTTTTTATTGTTTGAATGGTTTCTTCAATTGATCAGTCATTCCATGACCAAGACAGTCTTCATTCATATTAATTTTCTACTTTAAGATAAACTATATTTATTTGTATGATATACATGAAAGTGCAGATATTAGCTATTTTGGATGCCAGATTATTTCATATTTTGATATTGTGCTAAAAATACAAGACACGTGCCTGGAAGAAGAAAAAACATGACTTTCTTTTTTAGTAGCACACACCCTGTCTATATATGATCTCTTTTCTGTGTATTGAATTAAACAAAACAAGGAAATAGCTAATTAATTTCCCAACGAGCAAATGACCTTGTTCGCTCATTACTGATGTTCTTGTAACTGATACGAAAATAAATGTCACAAATCCTGCACTAGAGAGATCATATTCTTACTTTATATGCCAATCGATTGAGTATTGACAAGCTAACATTTTCCACAGTGGCTGGAACCTGCGCTGCATAGATTCAGGCAATATGCACCACTTTGTTGGGGCTGATTCTTCATGTATTAGCTGGGGTCATGCACAATCTGGAGAACTGGGATATGGACCTAATGGCCAAAAGTAATGTGTAAATTTTGCATGCCACACTTGCACATGCACATCTACTCTCCATAACTTCATACCTTTTTTTTAGAAACCCATAACTTCATACCTGGATCTACGATTATGCAGACAATTACACAATATTTGAGGCTGTGTTTTGCTTCCGCTCTTTGCAGATCATCAGCAATTCCAAAAAAAGTGGACATCCTAGAGGGAATGCATGTTATTAGGTTAGTAGTACCAATCTTATGAATTCAGACATGGTATCTCTGTGTAGATACTTATTTTGTGTACGATTTTCTGTAGTGTTGCCTGTGGATTTGCCCATTCCTTGGTGGTGGTTGATAGAACCAAAGATGCTGAGAGAATTGAAGTGGTATTAATTTTTGGGACACTCACCTGTTAAAGTTATTGGAACAACTGAAGGTTATCTGATTTTTCTTTCATGTTTCTCGACAGCTTGAAGTGCATGATGGTAAAGCTGCAGAAGGTATAGTTAGATACACTGGTTAAAAATTAATTCCATGAGCACTGATTCAAAAATGAGATGCACGGGCAGTGCACTCACTTGTGTTTTCAGTATGTTCATTTGCCCAGTGAAAGAAGCCGACTTCTTTTATGGCTTGGTTTGACCAGCTCTCTTGACCATGCACGACTTTTTTCATGCTCTGTAGTAATTGAACCAACTGATAATGGAGCTGATGTGGCCGAGAAAGCTACGAAAAGGAGTAATGCAAAAAAACCTCAAAACTCAAAAAAGCGAAAGAATGAAAGTTCTTCGGAGGATGAGGATAACAATGACTACGAGAGCGATGACAGTGATGCACTCAACGGCGAAGCAGAACATGGAAGTGGGAAGAGCTCAGCTAGAGGGAAGGGCAGATCTGCCTCAGCGAAAAAAGGCAGGGGTCGTGGAAGGGGCCGCCCCGCATCTGAGACTACAAGTGCTGGAGGAAGAGGTTCGGGTAGGAGAGGAAGACCTAAGAAGTCATGAGCATGTCTTGAATTGATATATCTTTATAGATTAATGAAGTGTGCTTTTCTCTTACAATTTTCTGGGATGCATTCAATTTTGAACCTGTTCCGAGTAAAATGTCATCCAAGAACCAAGGTATGCAACCTTCTTTATGTGGTAGAAGGGAAGATATTCGAGGAGTATCTGTCTATTTTTTCTGACCATAGAAAAAGGAAATTATGACAAAAGAAAGCTAAGAGTGAATCTCGTTTCGATTTTGTCTCTTTGAAGGCCAACTAGCAGATGTGTTTCTCTGGACATAAAATCTTATTTCATTCACGAGCTTTGTCCCACGAAATTAGTCATCTATTCCTTTTTCTGGATGTCTCAAATGAAAAATGAAAATGGACCTATCTTGATGGGACTAAGGGCGTATTGGATCATGTTGTTTGCTATGGAGCTATGGATACACTTGTTCTATATTACTTGGGCATATTACTTGGGCGTGGAATTTAATCTACATACTTCCCATTTTGTGTGATTTTGCCCATCATTTATGCTTTCTATCTCAACCAAAAATCGACAGAATATCAACCTAACCTGTCTCAGAATATCACAACTCATCATGTTCGTGTCTAAAGACGCGATCCTATTACAGGAATGGCCTCGGGCACACCTGTTACAGTTTCACCGCTGGGGCAAAGAACAACCCGTTACGCCAAAAAATAGACAGTTGAAGTTGAAGCCAAGTGACAAGTCATTCTCTATGTTTCTACAAGGGTACCTAAGTCATAAGGAAAAGGGTCGTTAATATCCCAGATATGGACTCACCACTTAACATTTTTCCAGTGAGGAAGAGTGAGAAGAACGTTGCACTTCACTCTGTGTTATATAATGACTGGAAAGCTTTTCTCCATGTGAAGAAAGGCTCCCACCATCTATTGTTTTCTCTTTAGAAAAAGGTTTCATTCCGATAGGATAATGACTATTGTGCCTAATTTGTACATCACAGTTCAATTGATTGCTAACCAAAAGCTCTAGATAAACAAAGTTGGGTTCTGGCAACGGTGTAGATAACCTGAGATTATGGCAACATGGTTTCAGACTTACTAAGGCTAGACTTAACATGTAAGAATATAGAGAAGAGCACATTGAACTTAATTAGTTAATTATTTACATTTTATCGACAATAAACGTCAGCCATTTTCTATTTCTTTCCCCATTAGTCAAATTATATCACGGTGGAGTTTGAATCTTAGATCACGTTGTTTACATAGTGAAGTCTGCATCGCTTGCCACTTGGACGTAACTGCCCAATCTTACATTGTTACTTCTTAAGAAAGAGAGAAAAAAATTCAGGTAATATTTGGCAGAATGTTTCAATATTTGTAATTAATTGTCTTTTCCACTTTAAAGTTATTTATTATAACTATTGTTGGTGTTTCTGATTTGGCATGGGCATGTACCATATATGATAGACCTTTAGGACTAAAAAGATAAAGAGGTAGCTAAAGCCTAAAGGTAGGTCATGTATGATAACTCATTAAGAAAAAGGAGACAAAAGTCTTGCAACTAATTGATAGAATCTCACTTCACCATTACATTATTTATAAGTTGTACAACCCTTATCATAATTTGGTTACCTAATCCATATTCATACTGTTTCATGAAATCAAACTATCTACCACATCATCAACTCATTTTATCAACATTCTATTTAATTATCAAAGTGGAGTCTTGTGCCATTAGTCCACCAGATTGATCAAAATTTGTTTGACATATATATGGAATTGAATTTGAATATTACAACTTGATTAATTTTTGTTCCATTTCATGTGTAACACAATTTTTTTATGTTTATCAAATTAAAATTAGGATTGATTATATTTTACAGCACGGTCTTTTGTTCGAGTTTCAAAAATATCCCGAATTTTTTTATATATAAAAAGAAATATGACTTGGTGAACTATCAATACATATATCGCCTATTTGCTATAGCAAAGGAAAAAAGTGGCACCTTTATAAAGTACGCAAATAATAGTTATATTTATCATGATACTAAGAGTTCAAATCGTGTAACAATGTAATTTGAATTGCGTAGGATATATTAGTATTTTTATATAAAAATAACTAGAATTTGACTATTTTATAATACTGGTTATTTCCTTTCTTCATTAACAAATAGTCGAGATTGTACATTTCCTCATTCAAATGTTCATACATATAATCTCGAAGGTAAGAAACTTTATATATGATGCTCGGATTACAAATATGCTTGGATTCGAAATGTTCATACACCAAATTCAAATCTGAATTTAGAAAAAAAAAAAAGATAAATAAAAAATAAAAAATAAAAAATACCCAAGACCAATAATAAATTTCCCAGTGTTAGTTAGTGATGTAGAGACAGCCTGTATTATTTAATATAAAATGGTAATGATTGTAAACATATATTATTTATTTAATCCTGAAATATTAAGAGAGGATTACCTGTCTTCCTGTGTACCCGCATTATTTTATTTCAATGTTTTTCGGTTTAGATAAGATCACATGTCCATCACTTCTCTTGGAATCATACTTTTGTTCATCCCTTCTCCTATTTTTTTATACAAGGAACTTTATAAATAGTCAATATTATAAGCACCATCTACAAGTATCACTCTCCTTCAGTCCACATTAACATTATTTGTTTTGTTTTATATATTTAGTTTAATTCCAATATATTAAAAATTATTATTGAAATTATTAATTTGGCAAATTACATAAAAATTAAAGTTTGATCTGTTCTTTTATTAATTTATTTGAAGTTATAGAGAAAACGAACAAATCAAATTTTGCTTTTGATGGCTGATATATGCTTCTGGGTACGAATCCTATAGGGCACACAAATTATAATTTTTGAATTCATATATATTATCACAAGAAATTCATACATATAATTCATAGCTCATAGTTCTTATTTTAAAAGTGAAAGTGGTACATCGAATAAGATAAAAAAGAAATGGGTCGCGGAATTTCATCCGCGATACATTCGCACGTGTAATCTCAAAATGTTGGTCCATTAATTTTGTTATTTTTTTACAAAATGTTGGTCCATTAATTTTATTATTTTTTAGAAACCCAACTTATATTTATATATAATTTGGAAAGCTATTAATCCTTGGAGGGCGAAGTAGATGGGTTAAATCTACCTAGGCTCTTTTAGTTGAACTATTCTGATATGAATATTTGTATTTTCTGAAGTTTACAACACATTAAATTATGATATATTCAAATCATCTGCAGATTTCATTTTTCGTTACAATTGAATAACATGACAAATGAAATGATCACTATTTTTGATAACAGACTTAGGTAGGTCAACGTTGATAATGAGCAGGCCCCACTCTCTCAGCTATATATGTGTTTATTTATATTTAATTGGATGAATGACAAATTTTTGATAAAACACAGTTTCTGTTACAGCTAATCATTGTCTATTAGTCATCAATTACATCATTATCTAGGATAAGTTAACAGTTCAAGAGGTGTGTATATATAATGATAAGAATGTCAACAAAAAGCTTCTGTCTGGATTACCCCTATTTTGTAAGATAATTAAGTTACATAGTTGAGGGAAACCAAATATAATTCAATTGATGTCCAAAATAACAATAATGCATCCAGAAAAAAGAAGTATTATATTTCCCATGTCTGTTTTTAGAGGTTAGAAAGTAAATCCTCTTACTTTCACGACCTGTTTACACCAGATACTCCACTAACTGTGATTGCTTACTTACCGATGCAAGTTTCCTTCATCACTTGTTGATAGGTTGTACATAGCTGGCAAGATCTTAACCTAATCTTGTCCATATATTAATTAGTCGTGACTGATTCTACTTCAACTTTCAGACAACGAACACTTGTTGCTTACTTGCTTCTTTCTTTAGACACTTAACTCCTACTTTCTGGCTAAGGGCAAGGTTTGAAGGAGGTTTCCAATTATGTGAGCAAACTGTCACGATGAAGAATAGTTTAGGGTTCAGTATGGTCAATCTAAGTTTATGATGTTTACAACTTGCGCTAGATCTAAGGGAATGTATGCGTGATCACACGAAAGAGCCTATGAACACTTTAATGTTGATTATTTGGTTACTTAGCTGCTTCATGTGATTGAGTGTTCTTGAGAGATTTAGAGTTTAAATGCACAATGAGTCACTATCGTTCTCGTTCATCAAATGTCGTTCATCTACGTTCGTTCATGAAGATGAAGATCTCAACTCTAGGCGTCCGTTCCTCTTTCTACATGAAGCTCGTGTCGAAACTCACAACATCAAGACTAAATCGCTCTTCGTCAACAAAGAATGGGATCAGGTCTTTTGCCTTCAAAATGAAAGGACTAAATTCAACTTCTCTAGTAGTTTCTGTTTCAATTTACGTTAGTTTTAGTTGGTCGAGAAATTTGTAACGGGCTAATAAGTAAACAGTAGAGATACAAATATATTATAATTGTAATATTTAAAAATTCACACTAAAAATTTCACCACATAACCAAAATCGAACTATAATTTTTAAATAACTCAAATATTTTATCACCATTTTTTTTATATTTGACAATAATTTATGTATTTATAAGTAATTTACCTTTATACTTACACGTCAATCCATTTTATTAGGTGATGTATATGTAATGTAAACTGTAAGTAAGATGTATATTAAAAAATGAATGGTGGATAATAATTTGGGACATTATTATAGATATGCATTAATTGAAAAATGCTGAAAACTGTGCGTATCTAATTTTGAATGTTCTCTGCATTTATTAGTTCACAGGTGCATTTATCTTAGAGCATATATTGGTTGTATAAAACAAAGTGTAAATACTCCCTTCCAATCTTCAACAAGAACTTATTATTTTTGTGATTTTTTTTATTTATACAAACCACTATAGAGACGGGCCGAGAGGCTATTGTCATGGCCCGAGCTTTTGGGGGAAAAAGGGAACCGAACGACGGATAAGGCGAGATTGAGGGAAGCAATAAGAAATATTAGGGCAACCGAACGGCCACTAAAAGAACGAATCTATCGCAATCATATAAAACCCCAAAAAATGTATATTATTTGCGTACTAAAATTTAAATACAAATAAATAAAAAGCTTAAAGGAGTGATGCAAGCATGCTTTTTAATTTAAGATAAAGATATAATAAGAGCATCCACGATGCGGCCTATCTGGCCCGTCCCTTCGGAATGAGACAACCCACGCGATACATTGTGGGTCATCCCAACGTTAAGGAAAATTCTAGAGCTATGTCACTAATTTTTTGTCCATTTGTTTATAATAAAAAGTATTGTTTTAATTTACAACAAATTTCTTTGACCCAAATACTTATATATAAAGAAAAGAAAAAAGAAATCCAAATAATCTTCCCAACGGATATAACGTAGATGCAGTAGCGTCCAGCATAAGATTTGACTGACATAATCGGAATCCAACAGCAAAGTTAATTAGATCTAAGGGGAGATGTTGGCGTCCGTGTTTCCCGAAATTGCCCCTTTTATCTGCCGCAATTCCAACAAATATATTAGAAATATTTGCCAAGTTAGCATATGCTATGTTGCTCTAGACTGGTAGGCGGTAGCCTGTCACTCAGAAAAAAACAACAGCACACCATTTTTAGAGAGAGAACGAGTCAGTGAGATCACACAAGAATTTCGAGAGAGAGCGAGAGAACGCTATGGGAAAATCAATTCCGGCATGTTTCAGCATCATCAGCTGCGGGGGCGATTCTGTCGAGCATGACGATCTCCAGGCTCCCCAAGTATATGCAATAGATTAATTTTTTTGTAGCTGCTTCCATTTTCATGTCTCTCTTTTGTTGGTTTATGAATTTGATTTGGAGTTTGAAGAATTTTCGTTTCTATGGAGAATATTATTTTGGCTTTGTTTCCAGTTCTGTCTGAATCTGAAACATTTCATTTTGTTTTGAAAGTAGTTTTTCGTATCGTAAGTTCATCTGGTTTAGTGGCTAACATTTTGAATTCATCGAATTGGACATCGGTTAACGTGTTTAGTAACGAATATGCTTTGTTTTCTTTGATCTTTTGTCAATTTGCTGCTCGGTATGTGACAGAGGCTGTGATGGATTTAAAATTCCTTGTGATGCAACATTGGAAGATTGAGTGCCATGCTGTAATTGGCAGTTTCCGGTATTAAATTATGGAAAATATGATCTTAAAGTAGATATATTCATGATTACGGAGTAGTTGATTTGGTTGAACACTAACTGAATCGGTGCAGCAATATTCCTTTTATACATTAATGATCATGCTCATTATCTAACTGGTGTATCCTTGGAAATGGAATTTTCCATGGAAATCTTATTTGTTTTACTTAATTCTTTGTCCACTCTTGCCCCAATCCTATAAACAAAGATCAGTTCAATGCCATTGTAAGATTATGCATTCGGAATGACTACCAATGGCTGTGTTTTATTTTGGTGTGGTTTTTATTGTCTATTTGATAATGCTTGTTGGTTCACTTTGTTTCAAGTCATGCAAATCCAATTGTGGTGTCTTAGCCATTTCTCACTTTTTTCATAGCTTATGAGCTGTCTTTTGGACATCTGACATTATCCAATCAACTTGTGTTGCTTCATCTTCTGACTTTTATTTAATATTCGCTATTAAGATAGACGAGGCTGTTTGGTATGCAGGGTTTTAAGCTCGTGTCACGTGTCTTGAATGCTAAAATTAATTTTTTGTACTTTTATCATTCAAAGAGTTGCATAAGAATTTTGAATATCTTTAAATTCTTGTTTTATCTTGGCCCGCATTCAGCTGATTTTCTTAGTCCAATCCCTGGCATTTAATGGTGAAATTCTCTTTAGTAATATTGGAAATGTTGATATTTCCATATAAATCAGAACCCTTAGGTGTTTGGCATGCAACTTGTGCATAACAGGAACGGAAAATAAAGATAAATTTTAAAAGGAACTATCTGATAATTTTGTTTCTATAATCAATAAAGATACTTGAAGAAAATGTTTAAAATCTGAAGTGCATATATTTTTAATATATTTGGTGCAGAAGCCTAAGGAGAAATTATGTTAAAGAACTATAGGATTACCTAATAGATGATCCCAAAATGGCTGTTGTCTTCTCCAATCAATCATCAAACTGAATATAACCAAGCAAGACACACAATGAGCATATATACTGTAACATGGATGTGCCTTTTGTATATATTGGAAATGCTCTTCGCTCACCTCTGGCTTTGTAAAGACTTGTTATGTTCCTTGGTTTTATATATTTGTGATATTGTGTTGAAAACTTTAAATCTATCTACTCCTTAGAGCTTAATGTAACTTTGAGAAATCTATTTTCCCTTATTTCTTTGGTACTTACAATATTTAATGTCTTATTGTGAAGAGATGTTCAAACCTGCAACTCGACCTAAATTTTGGTCATTGTAGGATTTCTTTTTTCTTGCTTCAGTAAAAACGCACATGCAAATTATAACAGACACACCAAACCTGGCTAGCGACCTTAGGAAGTTTATTGATACTATCTTATCATGTTTATTCATTTATTTGTTTAGAAAAAGAAACTAGGAAATTATTAATTAAGGAGAGTAAAGTTACAAAGGGGATACTTGACTTCATAATGCACCTATTAATCCATTAATTTATCTATTACTTCAAACTCTTCTGATGATTCCTAATATCATGGAATTTTGATTTGTTCGCAATCTCTAAGAATTTGAAAATCCCTGATACACGACAGATACATACCTTAACAGAATGTACATGATATGTTTTACTTAATTGATGCTTATCTTGGCAAAAGTGAGTTGCTTTGTGTGCCTGACTAAATGCATAAGATTGCTTTGCTATTTTAATAGTCTAGTAGGCATAAGAAAATATAAGTGGCAAATAATTAACATTTTATGCCCCTCTTATGTAGTTTTAATGAATGTAACGTGTAGTAACCGTAAACGTACTTCTGGAATATTTCATCTTGGTGATGTATGGTTTTGACATGTAGTCTTCTCTTTACAGTGTTTGAGCTCCATATATTTGTATATGTGGATGATTTTTTAGTTGAAAAGGTAGAGACCGACCCCTACCCCCCTCTCCTGACCTGCATCCATGCTCTGTGTTATTTATTATATATTGAAAACCATGATTGCGCTTTCACAGCTGTGGTTAATTAATATTTATCATTTCTTGTATATAACATTGCTCAGACATACATGAAATGATATCTCTGGTTTTTGCTACGGTGCTATCATACAGTGTTGCCATCATAATTTTTTGCATGCATTTATTATGATGGATAATTATACGAGTGCCCTTGCTGACTAGATATGATTTTGTGAAGCTTTTGACTGATTTGGGTTTAGGGGTCAAGGTCACAGACATTAAGTTTTGAGAAAATATCTATTTTGTTTCATTCTTAATTTTATTTTAACTTATTTACAGAGCAAGGCCTCTAGTGATCGGCGTGGGTGGAGTTTTCGGAAGAGATCTGCTAGACATCGCGTACTGAGTAACAGCGTTACTTCAGAAGCACCTGCATCGGCCAGCAAGGAAAGTAAAGAATCTATTTCTGTCAACTGCCAAGTGCAGCCTGATCTGGCTATTACAGAGAAGACCACAGAAGTTCAGCAGAAAGAAGAGAAGACCACAGTAGTTCAGCAGAAAGAAGAGAAGACCGCAGAAATCCAACAGAAAGAAGAGAAGTCCACAGAATTTCTGCAGAAAGAAGAGAAGTCTGCAGAAATTCTGCAGAAAGAAGAGAAGACGATAGAAATTCAGCAGAAAGAAGAGAAGACCACAGAAATTCTTCAGAAAGAAGGGCAGACCATAGAAATTCAGCAGAAAGAAGAAAATATTAGGTTGTCTTCTCTTCTTTACTCAAAGTTGCGGGACACTCAAGCATCCAAAGAGGATGACTTGGGAGCAGATGCACCTCCTGATGAGCACAGTATTATTTTGATCCAGACTGCTGTTAGGGGGCTGCTGGTATGCCACCATGTTCTTGTATTACATTCTAAATTAATGAGTCATAGTTATGCATCATTCTTGTTTTAAACCTTACCAGGCTCGACGAGTTCTGTTGAAGCAAAAAAGTGCAACAAAATTGCAAGCTGTTGTCAGAGGACACATAGTTCGAAGCCATGCAGTGGGAACTCTTCGGTGTGTACTAGCCATCATGAAAATGCAAGCTCTTGTCCGAGCACGCCATGCCCGTCTACAGGTTAAAAATGATTATACTCGATTGGTAACAATTTAATTAGCATTCCATAATTCACTGTCCCCTAGTTTCCTCTGTGATTAGGCTGCTTTTATCAAAGACAACCTAAAAACCCTCAATGGTTTCAATCTCAACAAATCTGTAGTTGGAATATGGGCTGTGCACTTAATACTGCAAGTGTGGAATCGGAACATATCTTCCTCTATCTATAAGCAACCTTATGATCTATCTATATGTAGAACATGGACTAAATAGTTTGATGTTCATACCTATTCTTCCGTTACAATGTTTTATTTTAACTTGAGATCATTCCTTCATTTTCAGAATATGAAAGAAGCCAAAGCAAGTCAGCCACACTCTTATGTTTCCATTGAGACGCTACTTAGTAATGCCTTTGCTCGTCGGGTGAGTGAATGTTGCTGATACTTGTTGGAATTTAAGTATTAGTTTTTTGCTTTCATAACTTAGAACAGGACTACTTTATTCAGACCTTGACTTGCTTGCTGAATTTTGGTTCAAGCTCATGGAAGCTTCACCAAGGACCAAACCGATGAACATCAAGTGTGACCCCTCAAAATCTGACTCAGCTTGGACATGGCTGGAGAGATGGATGTCGGTTTTATCCGTGAGCAATGAAGAGCCACATGAGACTGAAGCAGCAGTGGAGAAGCATAAGGATAATCTTGGACATTCTGGTCACAACGCAGAGGACCCTTCAGTTCAAATAATTTCTAAGTCAGCAGATTCTGAATCTGGTTTTGATGCATCGGATGATGTTTCCAATGATAACAATATGACAAAATGTGATGCAATTATCTTAAATGTCCATCTGCAGAGTACTGATCAATCAGTTACAAATTGTGAGGTAAAAGAATCTTCTCCCACTGAGATAAATAATACATATTTGGTTGATGTTATGGATGAGGAATATCTTCCCAATAAAGAAGAATCACAAAATGCGGAAGTACTAAATGAGGTGGTGGAAGTGGAATATTTTCTTGAAAAAGAGGAAACAGGAACTGTTCAGGAAGCACCTGATTCAGAAGAGTTTTCCAGCATGCAACCTGAAACAGAGGTGAAACTTATTTCAAGAAAGCCAAGTAATCCTGCTTTCATTGCTGCACAGTCAAAATTTGAAGAACTGAGCTTGGATTCCCCATCTGCAAAACTAAGCACTTCCTCAAATCATGATCCTGTAGTTGAATCTAGTTTGGACAAGGTTTCTTCTGCAAATCAAGATCAACCATTCAGGTCTGAGGACAAAGACAGTGGATTAGTTGGCAATCCCACTTCCAGTGCTTCTGCAGTTCAACTAGGTAGCTCTGAGTGTGGGACTGAACTTTTCATTTCTTCAACCCTAGATTCACCAGATAGGTCAGAAGAGGCTAGAGTCAATGACAGTGAAATGAAAAAAAAAGCTTCAGATGAGACTGATCACCCTAGAAATGGAGAGAATTTAGAACCTGAGGCTAAATCTGTTGTGCTGGAAACTGATCCTTCATCTAATAACACAACTAAGTTGGAGAGAAATGAAAGTGTTGACTCAGTTTCTGGTGAATCTCTTAATTATTGCATACCTGCAGATACACCACAGCTGGAAAAACCAGCAGAACTGAGCCAACTAGAGGTGAAGCCGAAATCTGAAACAAGCCACCAGGTAGACAAATTATCATCTGAAGCTTCTCCCAGAAACAATGAAGCCACCCCTGAACTTCTAGCAACTCCTTCCAGCCAAGGGTCTGTTAAGCGAAAGAAAAGTAAAGGTGAAAAAAGGCAGTCCAATCGCAAGAGTAAGCCTTCATCAGATGATAAAAATCCCTCAAATCATACTCCAGACTCTGCTTCTAGAAGTAGCTTGGATCAGTTACAGGAACATAAATCGGGGAAGAGGCGAAACTCCTTTGGTTCAGCAAAACCCGATCATAAGGAGCAGGAACCAAGAGATAGTAGTAGCAGTAATTCTCTACCAAGCTACATGCAAGCGACTGAATCTGCAAGAGCCAAGACTATAGCGAATGGCTCTCCAAGATCAAGTCCAGATATTCATGACAAGGAGATCTACATAAAGAAGAGACATTCACTACCTGGTACAAATGAAAGGCAAGGATCTCCTCGTATTCATCGATCGCTGACTCAGGCTCAACAGAACACAAAGGGAAATGCAAGCCATTCTCCTCAAGGTATTTTGTTAACTTCCTCATTATTTTTTGTATATTGTCTTGTATCAATTCATGCCAATTGCCATATACCAGTTTCCCTCAGGCTGGAAAGCATTCTCAGGTCTCATTAGATTGCTCATATTTGAAACTTACTGTTAAGTGAACAACCTAGAGGTAGATCTTAATTTGCCTTTTCTTAATTTATCTCTGATATGATCCATACAAGTTTGGTACAATCTAATATTCCTCTTAAGATCACAATTACTGGTTTCTCTATTCCTTAAACAGGAAAGAAGGCACATGATAATTGATAAGACACTCATTAAACATAAGCATTAAATATCAGCAATGTTTCCGACTTGCAATTTGGTGATATCTTTTGCCTCGTGGATGCTGATCCCTAGTTGATTATAATGGGAAATGATATTGGATTACTGATTGTATCGCCATACACCATAATAGTTTCTTTCACATTCCATCGGATATCTACTATGGACCTTGCTAGACCATCTGTGCATGTTAAAGAAAAATTGAGTGATACACACACACACACATGACTCAGTTGTACACGAGCTGGAGCTGGGGGCGTCAGTGCACACACATATGCGGAGAAATGTCTTGGGTTGTCATACTGTATCCTTAGAGTTGCTTGTCGCATCCTGACCACAGATCATGCATGCTCATATATTTGTTATCATTCTGTTACATTCTTAGCATATTTTGTGCGAGATTGGGTCATGCTTAGAAGTTGTGTATGTCACATTTAACCAATTTAAGCATTCCCTGTACTTATATTTCTGATACCTTTTTATTTCAGATCGGAAGTGGCGACGGTGAATAAATATTTTGGATGATGGGTATATCTGACCTGTCCAATGAGTATCTTTAACTTGGATGGATTGCTTTGAAAGATCTGTTGCTTTGTTTGCATGCATAATGTGAGGAATATATAGGTATGGTTTTATTCCAACTGGAGAGATGTAAAGACACCCAGGTTGCATGTAAATTACCAGATTGCTGTTTCTCTTTCTTTGGTTTGCCTTTTTCTGATATTTCTTTTTTTCTTTTCATTTTCTTTCTCTTCTTTTCTTACCAAAAAGTGCTTGGTTTATATATTAACTTGTATTGGGTTTGGGCGAACGCTGTTTGCTTCTTTGGCTTGAATTTCGTTAATATTCTTTTCTACTTTCCTACACTGCTATTTACTTTTGGGTAAATTCCGTCTTGAATAACCTGCAGTGAATTGATCCATCGGATTATGTCACGTGTAAAACATTGTTCCCTCTTCATTTTTACTAGTTTACTAAATTGTAAACTTAAATATAGTTATATTATGAGTAATAATTGTATCAAGAATCAAGATACACAATTTTCACATGATTCTGGTTTTGCACGTAAAATAAAAATGGAATACAAGAACTTTCAACTTTCTTATTTTTTACACGACCATTATTTTTTGCTAACATTTTCTGCTTTATTTAATTGGAAATTCTGAACTTATATAATGATGGAACGATAACATTTCATCACTCTAAACTCCACCTTAGCTTAAATTTTTGCTGAAAATGCTCGTCATATAAAAAATGAGAAAAAGAAAATGAAAGGTTGTGTATTTAGAGGGAAAACTTTTTGTTCTTGTGCAAAACTAGAATGGTCTGAAATTTCGTGTATTTTGGCGCAATTATTCTGTTATGGTACTAGAATATTATGCTAATTTATAGAAGCACCATTTGTGACTAATACTCTCATTTAGTTATATTAATATTTTTCTATATATGCATTTATTTTAATTTTAATACCTTAGAAATTGTTATTGATATATTTAGTTATATAAATTAAAGTTTAATTTATTCTTTTATTTATTTATTTGAAGTTATATGAAAAATAAACAAATTGAAGTTTGATTTTTATATAATTTATAAGTTTAATTTTTGAGGTATTAAAATCAAATAAATAATTAAAAAAAAAACACCGCTGAGTTTCCAACAAAAAAAGAAACCAACAGCCCCCAAAAGCAAACAACTACTGTAAATAGCAAAAAGTTCAAATTAGTGTCATGCCTTCATATAAACCTTAGTACCAATCTCAACCATCAATATTTGGCTGTCTCTCGCGCGCTGCTTGCAGCGCTCGTCACTTCCTGTGCGACGCACGCACTCAGTCTTCGCACAGCGCGCGTTCGCGCGACGCTTGCTGCGCCCAA
>JAYDZE010550759.1:0-13551 GCA_034509125.1 Monilaria moniliformis | reverse complement strand
ATTATTATTATTATTATTATTATTATTATTATTATTATTATTATTATTATTATTATTATTATTATTATTCTTCTTCTAATTAAATTCATAATAGGAATATATTAGGCAATCACAATTTTACAAAACAATGCTCTTTTATAGATTGACATTAAAATTGAAAATGGAAAAGATAATTTATAACAGAAGAATAAGTTGAATTCTAACTAGAAGATGCTAAAAATTGGATATTATATATCTTCAAACCTAATAAGTTTAGTGCAAATGATGATACATAGATTGACATGTATATAATATAAAGAGCCTCATGTTTCAGTCTTAACTCCAATTATTATTAAATCAATACGCCCCGCTTCATCAAAACATATATTAATTTGCTTAAACTAATCAAAACAAAGTTGAAGTTATAATTGTTCTACTTTAGGCATTTCAATAATTTAGCCCAACTGCCTTCCTGTAAAAGTAAAGCATGGAAATTGCAGAGAATATTTATAGTTCATAGCAATGTATAGGGATGTCGATGGACTAATTCATTGGGTTCTAGATTAATTTTATTTGAGTTATTGATTAATTGGGTGTGGGCTAATCGGATTGGAATTTTATCAGGTTAGAAATTCCCAATCCCAACCCTAAACATTAGGATTTCGGGCTAGTCCAACAGGCTAAATGTTAACATTGAAACTAATGAGTGATGCATGATCTATCTAATAGTTAATGAGAAAAATTACTCATAATTATAGAATGTAGAATATTTAAATTGAGAAATTTTGAAATATATACTTAAATTCAGATACAATTAACTACTATTAGTATAAAAATTAAAAAAATGACATTGTATAAGAGTGACGTTTGGTTAATCTTAAGTTGTTGAACATATAAGAATAAGTTATGATGAATCTTAATATGTTAAAAAACCTAATTTAAGATTTGTAAAATTAAAATGAAATATAAACATATTTCGATAAATTTTAAAACATGTTTTAGAATTTAAAATATTTCTTATAGTGAACTTAACTTATCCAATTCATTTATTTATTATACATTAGATATAAAGTGGAGGGTTAATTTAATTTTATGTTTGTGTAGTTATTCATATTTGTTAAAATTATCATTAAAGCGTCGAACTAGTCGTCAAACAATCCGAAAGAATAGGCAATAGTTGCACCTAGGGTCATCAACCCACTGGATTTCGGGTTAGCCATCTTCGGGGATGGCTAATTGGGCTGGAATTTTATCGGGTTACAAAATTTCAACCATAACCTTCTAAATTTAGCGGGCTATTCGGGACTTTGAGGTGGAACGTCGACATGATCAACTTCATCATCAATCTTTGGAGATTCATAAATCATCTTAGGATACAATTGAGCTGAAATGATTTCTCTTTCCAAGTTCATGATGTTGTTGTTTCATCAAGAATCACATCTCTTGCACCTACGGGCTTGCGAGTTATATGATTGTAAAGGCGATAGCCTTTTGACTCGTCATAGTAGCCAATGAAAATTAATTTCTCACTTTTTTCATCAAATTTATTTCTGTTTGGAGTCAAGATATATGAATATCCGATGCTGCTAAAATCTTCAAGTTATCGACAACCGATTTTTTCTTATCCCAAGCTTTAAATGAAGTTCGATTTTGAACCGCCTTTACAGGACATCCATCCAGAATATATATAGATGTATAAACAGCTTCAATCCAAAAGATTTTGGGTAAAGGTTTGCCAATCATTATGCTTCTGGTCATTTCCACGTTGTGCGATTCTTCGCTCGGCTACGCCATTTTGTTGGGGACTTCTCCGAATGGTGAGTTGTCTATGGATGCCATTATCTTTACAATATTCCATGAATGGTATAAACTCACTCATTATGCTTCTTGATTTGATGATTGATTTGTTCCCTAATGTCTGCATGAATCAATTCCAACAATTATTTAGCTCTTTAGAAAGTCTTTGGGAATGAAAATCGATGCATCTTTCTGTAGATGCATCCTTTACACACATGAGCTTTTGCTTCAAGCTTGGGAATGTCAATCATCATATTCTTCTTCTTGAGAAGTTGAATTAATATGTCCATATCTCAAATGCTAAATTTGAGATTGATAAATGTTTTTACCTGCATATGCCACATTTTCTTCTAAAGGCATAAACGAAGAAAACATCATAGTTTGAACTCATTGACACTGAAGCAATGGTGCAATTATTATTCTTGTCAACTATATTGCATTTCTCATCATCAAACAAGAGCGAATAACCTCTTTGACATATACAACACATCATTTAAGGATTTTTTGTTACCTCCCTTGGTGTGGACAATGATGGTTCTCTTTCCTTCGCAACGATGAGTCTTCCGATCACAAGCTTTGCTTCAGAGTTGAATCAATCGAGTTCGATGAAGATCATCTTATTTCCAGTCATGTGACTGCTGCAACCGCTATCCAGGTACCATTTTTCTTATGGCTGTTGTTGGGCTATCATACAAGAAAAGATTGCTCACTTTCATCTTTAAAAAGATATACTTCATTTGATTTTGTTTTTTTTTTCTTCATTTGATGAAAGTAATCCATCTACAAATGATTTGGATTCATGCACTTCATTTGAAACAACACCAATTTGAAATAACACTCATTTGTGTTATGATTAGTCTTCTTGCATATTTTATAACAAAAGAATAGAATTGTTTGATCGATTTCCTTAGGCTCCACCTTTTTCTTGGAACGGTCTGTCTTTATTTTGAGACGTTTCTCCTTACCTTTGGGAAAATGTCATTCTCCTTATTGTTGTTTACAATTTGAGTTTGAAAAATCCACCGACCTAAATGCTTGCTGGATGGCTAATTTGATTAGCCAATCCTTTCTCTATACACTTGAAGAGAACATGTGAGAAGATGTAATGTATATGTTTATAGAGCCTTAGATTCTTTTATGGTAACAACAATATAATCATACTTTAGTGGAAGACTTTGAAGAACCTTTTGGACAGACTTTCTTTCTATCAATTATATCTCCAGGACTTGTAATTTGATTCATGATTTCGACAACTATCGAGTAACATGCAAATGAATTAGCGGTTCTAATAAATAAGAAGTGCGTCAAATTATATACTTAGAAGAAATTGGCGGTTCTAATAAATATTTGATCACTTATGCGAATGAATTAGGTGTATGCATTCCAACCTTGAGTCTCTTATTTTTTATATTCATGTTATATTGAAGAATATATACATCATCATTGATAGGATATCAATAATTTTTCCTTGCTCCTTCAATACCCTTTAGGTGTCGTTTGGTACGCTAGTTTTGGCTAATTAGATAATTTATCTTGATCAAATAGTGTATTTGAATGTTTGGTATCTTAGATAGTAAAAAGTAAAGTCCGTGTTAAATAACAACCATTCTCGAACTGCGTACTTTCTGCTGTTGTTGAAGGATTTGTAGTGATTCTGTAACCTATGGTTTACGCTGCGATATGGACGGTTTTGTTGAGATAAAAAGGTCATACCCACCATCTCTCTCTCTCCCCTCTTTGTTGCTCCCTCTCCTCGCTCTCCCATGTCGCTTCTTCTCTCTCATCTCTCTTCCATGTCGATGGTGTGCTACTTTGCCATTATCTCTACGCGGCGATTTCCTCCACTACGTAGATCTGCGGCTTTTTGAGCGACTATTCCACTGTCATCCCGTCGTTCTACGCAGCTTCTTCACTCGCTTTCTCTTCCTCCGCTTCCGCCTCTGCCATTACATTCACTCCAAGCGCCGACCGGGATATGATTTTTGGTTAGACTTTTTGTGACGATTTTTTGTTAGATTTTTGGTTCGCTTTGGGAGACAATTCACAGCCCATGATTTTTTGCGTCCTTCCAATTTCGTTGTCGTTCAAATCTAATGTATATCGATGAATGTGCATCAAATCTTGATTTGCCCAGTTTTTTCAGAAGCTTAAATTGTTTCTTAATGGCGACTCCGGTAGTACAATCGTATTGAGTTTCGTTGGCGTGGCTGTTTTTTTTTGGCATATATCGAGTGCATGTTGAATTATTTTATGTTGTTATCTTGAAATCTAATTAATTGAGAGATTGAAATCTTAATTTCTGATATACTAGTATACCACTATTTGAATATGCATCAATTTAATATACATTTGAATTAAATTTGATTTTCAACGAAATTATTATTTATGTGTAGTAATTTATAAACTACATAAATAATCATTAATTTATAACCTTATGGTTAGTAGAAGGAAAAACAAGCAATTGAAGAACATATTAGCATTGCGATCTAAGATATGTTATAGAGAGATAAAGAAACCGAATGAAATAGTTTAACAAAAAATGAAAAAAATGAAAAATAAAGGGAAATAAAAAGGAAGAGGAAGAGGAAATAACAAGCATTAATTAATTCATTAGACATTTTTTTCACTTGATTGGTTAATTTTGTTATTAATTAATAAATTAATAATTTAGTTTAGTACGTTAAGAATTAAATAGTTAGTCATTCTTAAACTAAATATATATTCGTAATTTGAAAAGGTATAAGGTCATTTTACACCTTATCTATAATATAATCTAGATAACCAAACATCGCATTTATTATTATCTTGGATTTTTATCTTACCTGCCAATACTACTAATTCCTTATCTTTATTTTTATCTTAAATAACAATATTTTAAAAATCAGACCGCTAAGCGAAACGGCGAAGCTACCAGTTCATGGTTGAACCGGTCAGATTGGTAATATAGCAAATATATATATATATATATATATATATATATATATATATATATGTTATATAAAAATTATAAAAATTTGGTGAGTGATAAAATATATTTAAATTATATTACACAAAAAATAATAATATATATAATTAAATATATATTATATAAAAATATTAAATTTTAATGAATGATCAAATATAATTAAAATTTAGTGAATAATTCAATATATATTAGATAAAATATATTAAAATAAGTTAATTATTTTATACATAAATTAGATAGCCGCTTAATTTTATAATTTTACTAGCAAACATGAGTTATTAATCAATTTTGAGTTTCTGCTTAATTAGTTTTTGATATAATTATTTGTAGTTAAATGCATCGCGCTTCATGTGCATTTCTAAAGTTTATAATTAATTTCTACATATAATTTTAATACACACCACCATTTCTCAAGAGTTAAAAGTATCAATTAATGAACTTAACAAAAAAGTAGATAAAAATAATTATGTATTTATTAAAAATTATGAGATATTGCTGCTTAATATCAAAACACGAATTAATAGCTATTGTAGATAAAGTGTTTTTTAATATTTTATATATAAGAATATTTAAAGTTCACAATATGTCACAAAAGTTCTTAGTGTAGTGGATAAGGGATCAAATCCTACTAAGCATAAACTAAAATTATTTTTGAGAAAAGTTTTAAAAATTTCAGAAAACCGGCTCAACCGGTTAGTGGTTTCTGGTTGAACCGGCTGGTTTTTCTCGTTCAATTGTTGGGCGGTTTTTATGATCGAACCGGACTGGAAAACACACCGTTTTGCTGCCGAACCGATCGGACTGGCCGGTCCGATCCAATTTTTTTAAAATAGTGTTAAATAATATCACGGTTTAACTATCTTGCCGCATCTTATGGTGACTATCAAACGTACACTTCTTATTTGATGAATACAATTATATCTTCTCCTAAATGTGACACACTTACTGATCCATTAATATAATCAAGAAAACAGCAAGAAGAAGAAGTATTGGAGGAACAAAATTTGAAGTTGTGGTAAGCTAGACCTCTCATATATTTGATTGATGCTGTTTTATTTTATGTGATCCATACCAACAAGATTGTATATGCATCTAATTACTAACTGTTGTGAGTTTTGCTTGCATTGCACATGTGATGTTAAGCATAAGATAACTAGAAATATAAAAATATTGATATATTGATATCTACAATATCTCTCTTGCCTAGTGACCGTTATTCTCATGTAGGAGACATGTGACGTGGCTACCGAAAAGGAAGAAACAAGCTATAAATCATCAACTACACCACTTATATTTCCATATTTTGTTTCTATATTTTTTGTTTCCACCCCAACACAAAGTTTATTGTTGTTTCTTTAGTGTTTTTTTTAACAGACTTATTTAAATATGTATTGTGATTAGTTGTTTTTCATTTTACAATTTTAAAGAAGAATATCCTTTGATTTGCTTTACTTTGCTTATGGCCCTTGAGATCAATCTGGATTTGCAATGTATCATTAGAGATGTTAGTCAGGCTTGTTCTATCAGGTTGTCGGATTGTTTGGTTATGTGCCATTTGGGTTGTAATTTTTGAGGGTTATAAATTCTCAATCCAACACTAAATTACCGGATTTTGGACTAAACCATCGAGCCAATCTGGCTCAAATATATTATGATTTTTTTATTTAATATATTAATTTTGATAATTATATATTTGTAACAAATAAATATACACAAACATAAATTAATGTCATTTGGACTCAAACTAATATGTAACTCTTAGAGAAGTAATTAGAACATATATTTTTCTCAAATGATTGTCGTTTTTTGATTTTTGAATCAAAACATTTTATATTAAATGTTCATGTAAAATATAGAAAGGTGGAATTATAAATATAACTTTCGAATATTGAAACAAAATGTATTTTCACATATATTTGAAAAAAAAAATTATTATACTAGTTTTCAAAAGTTTGAAAAAAAATTGAAGTAATGAAGTTTGAAAACTAAATAATTAGAACTCGTCAATTTTCAAGTCGATCCTATAGGGTTGCAGACTATTCGAATTAGGATCACTTGGGTTATAATTTTTCAAAAGTAACCTTACCTAGAGTTGACATATTAAATAGAACACTTACTCGACCATTGGTGCAAATGTATTTACTACAATGTCATGTCCTTAGTTATGTTTAAGGAATGCCAAAATTCTCTTTTCATGTGTCACACTCCCAGCAAACCCTTCCCTTGTATATCCTTACATATTAGAGTTATTACTCCTTACTCTGGGCAACACACTGTGTCCCAAAATCATCGTCCGACGTACTGCCCAGAGAGCATTCAACTGAATTCTTACATATCAGATAGACCTTAAAATGATTTCTTACGTATGCCCCACCGACATTCATCTTCTGCCTAGGTCAATCAATCTACCTCAAACTCAGATAATGATCATAAACATTATTTGTTTCATTTATTGGTGGTCTAGTTTCCCTATGTAATTAATGGCTAGTGCCAAGGCCTGTCCAGATCATATTGGAACCAGATCTAACACTTCGAGAATATTAACATGCAATTATTATTGCCCAAATCAGACCTCGCGAATTTAGAGGTTCATATTCAATACGCCGTTGCCCAGACAAGGCTAATAAACTTAACTAGATATAAAATAAAATGAAGGCAATAGAATTAAAAGAAAACATAATTAAACGAAAAGCACTTACTGAATTAAAATGCAGAAATAGTCTGGGCAACACGTGCCAATAAAACATAAACGGAAAATAAATGGAGTTTGTCTTACGGATTCTTTTCTTCCTCATAGCCACTCGAAATTAAAACAAAGCATAAGTAAACCTTAAACTATGGGGATGGGTCGAATCATGCCGAAGAGCGCATTTGGCCTTCGCTCATGCGCCTTATATAAGTGTCGTGCTTTGGGTTTCTGGAGAGCCCAACCGATAGAGGTGAGCTCAGAGCTAGGGTTGGCCACAACAACTTTTTCTTTCTTTTTGGCTACGTTTAGGTTCATCCTTATCTCTAAGTGATTTTCCATGATCCGCATCTTGTAGATAAGAAATGCTTTGATTTAACTTCGTTATCGACTTCTTTAGATAAAGTTGACTCATCCATTGCCCATAGCACCTTGTCCAACTTCAACACAATTTCTATTTTGCCTTTCTTTCCAAAGCCCTCATCTACCGAGGTCTGGCTTCCGCACAGTATATTGAATTGGCCGACACTCTGCGCACAACTTTGCGTCATATGTTAGCAACTTTGCCTAGCCTGGAGTCTCCCGTAGGGATGCACATTACCTCTGGTTCAATCCTTTACCTCTTCTAGTGGAATGCAAATTAGCTTTGCCCCAATTGGTACCTACTTTAGCCAAAGAAAGCCTGTTGCCCAAAATTTCCTTCAAAACACATAAACAACACAAAAGAGACACACAAACTCGATCTAGATGCTTAAACAACACACAAAAGAGCAAAAACCTGGGCTCATCAATGAGACAGAGAGAGCTTACCTAAAGTGACTCTAGTGACGAGCGGTGACGACCGCAGCGGGCACCATCAGTATAACGTTAGAAGCATGGAGCAGCCTGCAAAACTTACGAGTTAGTGCCGAGAGAGAGATAGAGAGAGACACTTGGACGTTTGTTGCATCAACGGGTAGCAGCAGGGTGCACAGTGACGACGATAGCAATAGAGCACCCACTGCAAAAGTAACCTGCGAGTGTGTGGCGCAGTGACAGCAGGAGGCGCGACGACATCGAAGCAGGGAATGCGATAGGGCTCAAATTTGGGGAAGTAGAACTGACAAGTGAATTCATCTGATTTTATTAAAAATTACTGATGAAATTTTTTGTTGTTATCTTAAATTAATTAAATATAATAAGTTATTATTTTTCAATAGTATTTAAATTAAAACCGTAATTTTAATCGACATACATAGTCCGTTAGGAAACATCAAAATTAAATAAATTTAATGTTTGAATAGTTTGTAAAACATTACCAACGGTACACAACCGTCGGTACTTGTTTATACGAAATAATTTAGTAACGTTAACAGACAACATAATTTTGTCGGTTACGTTGACACTCGGTAATTCGTCGGGACAATCAACGATAAACTTCCCGAGTGTTTCTGTTGTTAAATTCTTCTGTAAATCGTCAGTGACTTCATCTGTAAATCATCAGAATAACTTGCATCGGTAATTTGTTGGTAAATACCATTGTTCTTTTTTCCATCAGTAATTATGTCAATATTTTTTTTGCGTGTAAATTATGCAAATTAAACTTCTTAAATGCTCACAAAACACATAATTAAGTAATCATTAAAAATAATTGTAAAGCATAACATGATAGCCACTTTATTTAATCATAAATAGATTTTATTACAGAGTTGAAAACTCTCTCTCTTTCTCTTTCATCAATAGTAGTAGCGGCAACAACAATGAAAAAGCGTAGTCCCAACAAATTTCTCACAAGTTCCGGTGGGACTTCCCTGACGATTGCATATCTCTGTGCAGTTTGATTTTTGTGGCTCACATAACCCCTCACATTTTATTCTAACTTTAATCTCTGATCCCAACACCATTATTTGATTTGATGTTGTTAGCATTAAAATTATTCCAAAAAAAAAATATACAAACAAGATTCTTCTTCTCCATCACTTAACAATTAATCCTTATATTGCAGGTCTAGAAAAACTTGTTTAGAAAGTGTACAATGGCCTCCGATTTATTTCATATATATATAATAATTATAAAATATGTATGCTACATAACGAAATGTATCTCTTTTCAACTTTTGATTATATATATGGTAAGCCCAAAAAGGTGATTATGAAAATAGCATTTTTTCTATAAGAATGATAAATTCTAGCCAAAATCAACTTTAATTTTGTATAAACAAACAAATTTACCCTTAATGAAAATGTTTTAGTAAAAAGTAAAAAATGTTGTTGTTATTGCAATGACGTGTAATAATTTATAATGAACTATATACACAGAATTTGTGTAATAGTACTTCAAAATGAACCAATGCATGAATACATGAATTTATATATTATCGCGCATCGCATTCGTGTATCGAGGGTATTTTGATAAGAGAGTAACTAGTCTTCGTAATTTTATAAGAGTGACTATTTTTAAAATTTTATTGTAGCAATATTACTATTATCAATGTCATCTCTAAATTTAACTTCTTATATTAATGAAGTAACTTCTGAATCTCATTATTTTGTATATTCAATTAAACAAATCTCGTTATTTTATTTTACCATGGTAAAAACAAATGAATAATATGAGTTTCTTTATATGCCAAATCTCACTCTTTTACACGAAGAATTATGTGCTTTTATTTCCAAATATATGTTTATTTTTCTTTATGACTACAAGCGAAAATATTGTATTGTACTTTTCATTGGTTACAGTTATTGAAGATTACAATATCAAATGCTAGATTGTTTAATTCACTTCACAAAATAGGCCGAATAACCAATAAGGAAAGACAAAAAAATATTTCTTTATGATTTGTTTTTTATTTTCATTTTTTGATTGTTTTTTTTCTCAAATGAGGAAGTGTTAACAGGCTAACAGCTCTGGAAAAGATGATATAAGTATCCATATAATTTAGAGAAAAGTTCCTAAAAAAATTCTATTTGAACGACAATATTATTTGTATATGTTTTATTTTAATGGTAAGAGACAAGAGGTGCACAATAAAGTCTCTTCTTTTTCAATTTGTGAAGGCCTTGTCGAGAATGTATCACCCACAAATTGGGTCAGTCGCCCAATTCGATTTGACGGCATGACACAGTGGTTTCAGGTCGGGGGCTTAAATTGACACCTTTACACTTGACAAATATATCAGAGAATATATTTTAATCAAGGAAAATAATTTTTTGACATAATGTCTCTATGCCATAATACCCCTATTTTTATTTTCCATAATTATATTTTATGTTTTGACTAATGTATCCTTATGCTATTTTAGAAAGAGATATATATCTATTAAAAATATCAATCTATTCCTACAATTATGGAATTCAAATATAACTTAATATCCTCACCAAAAGGTATATATTTATTTCTAATTACACCTTTATATATTTTACATGTTTATCAATATTTGTTTCTATGATTAACGTAAAAATCATACGTGATACTCCATTCCCAGAATATTTTATAATGCAAAAAGCAATACCTCCACAAATCAAAAGATAGCTTAGATAGTTAGCATGTGCTCGTAGGCGTAAGTTAATTGCTATGAGGAATATTTTATAACGCCATATTTTACATGTCTATCCCATACGCCATATTGCTTTTTTCCTACATCAAATCGTGAAAAATATTGATAATACTGTGAAGTTAGCCATCCGTGCTCTACTGGAGATAAATTATAATCGAAACTCACTTTGTTTTTAGAAAACGAAGATATGGATTTGAACGCGGTATATGATGATATTTTTGGTTATGGTCACGATTTATCTGAAGTGGAAGTTAATAACAACAATGAAGAAAACGATGATGCAACCATTGATACTAATGGTTCAGGCGCCAGTGATGGTTCTAGCGAAGCTGATGGTTTGGGCGAAGGTTCTATCGCCGATCTTGGTCCTATTCCGGGAATGGAGTATGATTCAAAAGATAGCTTAATGACAGCTTACCGAGATTATGCAAAGGTACAAGGATTTTCTGTTTCTATACGTAACTCATCAGCTAAGTATTATGTGGTTGCATCCTCAAAAGGACGAAAGCCTAAGAATGTTAAGAAGTTTACGAAACAAACTGAATGTCCGGCTCGTGTTAATTGTGTTATAAAGGATAATGGTAAGTTAATTGTGACGTGTGTTGATTCAAATCACAATCATACTCTTGAGCCACAATTGTCAATGTTCATGCCGGGTAACCGACAATTAACTTTGCACATGAAACGGTTATTTGAAAATCGAGATATTTCAGGTTATAGAACTGTTCAAAATGTGAGGACTTTGTAAGTTATGGCTGGAGGTGCTCAGAATTTAGGTGTAACTGAACGAGATTGTAGGAACTTTATTGATAAGAGGAGGATGTTGGGACTTGGGAAAGGGGATGCTGAAGTTATACACGGGTTGTTTTTGCGGATGCAGTTACAAGATCATAATTTTTTTCACATACTGGATGTTGACGATGAAGGGCGGTTGCGTAATGTGATGTGGGTACATTCTCGTAGCATAGCTGCATATCAAGATTTTCATAATGTTGTTAGCTTTGATACTACTTATCTTGTGAACAAATATAAGATGTCGTTGGCGACTATGGTTGGAGTGAATCAACATAATCAGTCAACATTATTGGGGTGTGGTTTATTAACTCACGAGCAATCTGAATCATTTAAATGGTTCTTCAGCAACTGGTTGCAAGCAATGGGTGGTGTTCAACCGACAACAATGCTTACAGATCAATGTGAGAGTATCAAGAATGCCGAGAAAGTAGTTTTTCCATCGACTATACATAGACTCTCTTTGTGGCACATTGCGTACAAAATCCCACAGAAGTTCAAAGGTGTTGCTGACTTTCAAAATTGTTCGTCAGATTTCTACTCAACGATATAAGACAGTCTCAGTATTGCAGAATTCGAGTCAAAGTGGACGTATTTTCTATCTAAACACAATCTTCATAGTAACAATTGACTAAAAGACTTGTTTGATGAAAGGGAGAATTGGGCGCCAATTTATTTGAATAATATTTTTTGGGCTGGTATGGTGTCGACTCAACGAAGCGAGTCAATGCACGCATTTTTTGATGGCTATGTGAACTCTAGGAGTATATTGAAACTATTTGTGGAACAATACGAGATTGCAATTCATAACAAACTACAAAAGGAGATGCAAGCTGATTACAAGTCAAACTGTGTGATATTGAAACCCGTGTCAAATTTTCGATGGGAGATACAATTGCTAGGTGAATATACTCATAATATCAGTCTCTTGTTGCAAGTTGAAATCAAAAAAATTAGCAATTGTAATGTGGAAGAGGTTACAATTGGTGAAGATAGTACAGAGAGTTTCAAGATATTAGAGATGCGATTGGTGCAAAATATTTTTCACAAACAATACACCTACACCATCGAGAACCGACCTATTGGGGAATATATTAGCTGCAACTATAGTAAGTATGAATTTAAAGGGATATTTTGTATCCATATCTTGAAAATCTTGGTGTACAAAGATATTAATCATGTACACAATCGTTACATTATGAGAAGGTGGCGGCCAAGAGAGTACAGACCGCATTCTAGTATTATTTTTGCAGGTTGTTATCCTCACATGACCGAGGAGTACAAATTATTTCAAGATATGGAAAGAAGCTTTGTTGAATGCGCGGTGCAGCTATAAGTAACCCACAGACAGTGAAGATGGTGAAGAAAGCACACAAAGAGTTGTTGGTTGAAATTAAGAATTTTAATCGTGGGTTAATATCTAATCGAAGTCCTAATGGTGAGAATACAAACGGGTCTACTTGTCGGCCTGCTATACTTGATCCGCCAGTTAGTATTCCTCGAGGAGGGCCGAGCACGAGACTCCGATCAAATCTTGAAATTAACGCAACTCGTAATAGGCGCAGTGGAGGATGAACCGGCACTCGTGGACGGCGTCCGAACGGTGGTCAGGGAGTTGCTTGATCAAGTTAGTAGGGTGGCAGAACGAGTTGAATCTCTTAGAAGATAAGAAATCCCAACTAAGAGCATCGATTTCATGATGTGGATGTGATTGTGTCATTCTTCATTAGCTAGTTGAATGTAAGCATTGCATCACCGCAGTAACAGAAAAGCTTATTTGCATTCTGAAAGGAG